>VTPC01003037.1:0-45466 GCA_011009095.1 Ignelater luminosus | reverse complement strand
CGCGCAGTTTTTATGTAACAGTCGTTTGAGTGAGTTGATGTGAGTTTGTTTGTGAAAATGGACAAAATCGAGTATCGAGCTGTCATTAAATATTTGTTTTTGAAAGGCAATACGCCTTCGCAAATAAAAGATGAGTTGGATTCTGTGTATGGGGACTCTGCACCATCATTTACCACAGTGAAATTTTGGGCTGCTGAATTTAAACGTGGCCGTAAGAGCTTGGGAGACGATGAACGTTCGGGACGTCCAAAAACTGCAACTACCGACGAAAACATCGCCAAAGTTCACCAAATGGTGCTAGACGACCGCCGAATTAAAATGAGAGAGATAGCAGAGGTTATGAACATGTCAAAAGAACGTGTTTGTCACATATTAAATCAACATTTAGGCATGAGAAAGCTGTCCGCGCGTTGGGTGCCGCGTTTGCTCACGTTAGACCAAAAACGTGTTCGAATGAATATTTCCAACGCTCTTTTGGCGCAGTTTAGGCGAAATAAATCCGAGTTTTGGCGCCGATTAATTACTGTAGATGAAACTTGGATAATACATTATACGCCCGAAACAAAAATACAGTCCAAACAGTGGACTGCAAAGGGGGAACCGGCTCCAAAAAAAGCAAAAACTGTTTTTTCGGCTGGGAAAGTGATGGCGACTGTTTTTTGGGATAGTCATGGAGTTATTTTAATCGATTATCTTCAAAAAGGAAAAATCATTACAGGAGCATACTATGCATCATTACTTGACAAGCTGAAGGCAGAACTTGCGAAAACACGGCCACATTTGCAAGAAAAGAAAATCCTGTTTCACCAAGACAACCTCACACCTCAGCGGTTGCCATGGCGAAAATCCACGAATTACGGTTTGAACTGCTTGACCATCCGCCTTACTCACCAGATCTAGCCCCAAGCGACTTCTTTTTGTTCCCTCATCTAAAAGTTGCGCTCGGAGGACAAAGATTTTCGTCAAATGAAGAGGCAATCACCTTCGTAAACAATTATTTTGCAGAGAAAAATGCCGAGTACTATTTGGACGGGTTACAGAGATGGGAGCATCGCTGGGAGAAGTGTGTAGAGTTACAAGGAGACTATGTTAAAAAATAAAAAAAAAATTTTCAGAAAAAATGTCTTGTTAGGTCGGAAACTTTTCAGACCACCCTCGTAATGTTTGATCTTGTCATAATATATTTTTTTTTGATTCGTTAGAAATTTAGATTTTGTTGCAGTCTAAGTTACTCTTATTATATTTATACCTTTATCAAGGTTCACGCTCGACTTTGGGCCGCTGCTGTGTAAGGCGGTGCTTGAACGTGGTCGTATTGAACTTTCTCAAAAAGTCTAATGGAGAACCAAATGTTGCTTACGAAATTTTTATAAACCCAGATAATGTTCTGATTTTTACTTTAGCAAACTAAAGTAGTAGTTCCAGCTTGAATTTGATTCTCTTACGAATACTAATGAAGAGCGAAGCCGGATTCGTCTTCATATTTATGTAGCTGCATAAGAAGGTTAAGGAAGGGCAAAACCACCACAGGGTTTGACGACGGCCAAATGCTCTTTACTCCTTTTCTCAATTCTAAATAGTAGAGGATTTAACTTTCCTAAGAAGATTAGTAAAGGACTGGGCTCGTATTTAGCTTTGTTAAGAAAATTAAGAGGGGGCAAAACCCGACTTTGGGCTACCCAGGTGGTTCTTTGAAATGCAGAACTCGACCCGTGTTCGGACTTTCTTAGTAAAGTTGATTGAGAAGGACCCTTCCTTAAACAAGTAGAATTCCGATCGGTGCGGCGGCTCCACCCGTTTCTATTTCAAGAAAGTTAAAAGAAAAAAGTGCTCTAGAGCAATGTGAGTAGGTCCGAGACCTGGCTCTGACCTAAGCCAGCGTGTTAGTCTTCACTCGTAAACTAGTTCATAAAGGCTATTAATGATCATCGTTTGTTCCAATTTTTGGCTTGGAAGGTATAGCTAGGCTTTCAAACCGCACTTGTGAATGTTTCTTTAGAAGTCTTTGAGGGCTTAGTCTGAACCCGGCCAAGTGCGATTCAGGCATTGTAAGGAACAAAGTAGGTACTATTTAATTCTATTATTTGATTTTCTGTAAATGATTTTTTGGTTAAAAAAGGATTTTTGAAGTATCTCATACCTCAACCAGAATAAGCTTCTGAACCGAATGATTGCTAAAAGTCGATAGCGGGAAATAGACAAAACACCCGTGCAAACTATTTCTTCGTTTGGCTTTTTAGCTCAGCTATAAGAATAACTTTTTTTTTCAAGATGTCTGAAAGACTTGCAACTCTCTCTGCACCATGTAAGTCGCAGATGCGTAACTGAGCTGATCTACTAAAGTTTTTAAAGTGCAGTCCTGATATAGAAAAAAAAACCTTTTTTTAGAATATAAAAGCTGCAGAAAGATTCTATGCACAAGCCGTCGCCGCAAGTAAAGTTTTATAAACAATTTCTATTATAATGTGATACGCTCAAGATAAGTACAGTTAAAGAATAAGATTTAAAATCTGTTATGATTTCATATGTTTTTCATTTGCAGACGGCCATAATTTTTCCAAAACAGTACGGCATTATTCCCGTGTTCTTTAATTAACCTAACTGGCAGCAAAATAATTTTAAGGTTTAATTATTTATAACGGGTATTTGTTAAACACCTCCTGGGCAGGTAGTCTCACTGGTGGTGTAACCTACATTAGTTTGTCTTTGATTAATCCCTTAAGGTAAATTCAGTAAACCTAAACTTAACAGTAGACATTAAGATTTATTATTAATGAATCCAAGTTGGCATTATATATAAGGGTTGACATTTCTCCTCTGGCTGGGCTGAGTTAAAAAATCAGGTATTTAAATTAACTTAGTTACCAGCTTTTAAAGTAAAACTGTTAGAAGTCAGGCTGCTATTAAAAGTCTAAATTAGTAAAGTGAACGAAACAGTTTCGCAGATTTAGTAGTGGTTTTACTATATTGTGCTATTGAATGTAGGTAATAATTCCCGTAGAAGGACCGGAATAGGTTTTGAACGTAACTCACATTTTATTCGATATAACAACGCAATTCTATCAATATGAATTCATCAAAATACTGTTGACAGTTTTATATCCCACCGTAATGCTATATAAGAAGCGAGAACCGAACGCGATCATGTGTAAATGACATCCTAAAAACATTTTTAATGAAATTATGTTTTCCTATTCATTTCGTGCAAGACTTGACGTAAACCAATGAAAAGAAATTTTGATTATTGATTTCAGCTTTGTGTCCTATTTTTATCTCATCCATGGATTCGATGAAGTACGAGTGCTTTTAAAGAAAAATTACGTGTAACCCTTTTTTGGAATGGGATGTAAAAAAATGACGTCCTCGCTTTTAATAGTGCGCTTCAATCAAGTAAACATCTACCTACTTTCAGTAGATTTATGAAAATAATTTTTTAAATTTTTATTTTTGGTTTGGGAATTGAAAGATTCTCTACTAGAACCCACGAATATTAACTTTAGATTGCATCGTAAAGTAAACTCGACCTTTTTCCTCTTGAAAAGAAGGAATCCAACTTTATTTTTTATTTCAGTTGATTCAGTGAAAATTAGTTTTCAAAGAAATCTTTGCTGGCCATTAAATTCAAGGATCATAGAAATTAGGGGTTTATTTTACCACAGTTTGAAATCATTCTAAATTAAGGGAACTCCCTTGAATGTAATTTTGTTTTTACGTCTATTGTTGA
Source organism: Ignelater luminosus (assembly GCA_011009095.1). NCBI lineage: Eukaryota > Metazoa > Arthropoda > Insecta > Coleoptera > Elateridae > Ignelater > Ignelater luminosus. The sequence goes on along the minus strand of VTPC01003037.1, from coordinate 41,742 downwards.
TAGTTACCAAGTGTAAAACTGGTATGAAAATTCTAATTGTATAAGCTTTAACGCCACGTGGTTTTAACAGCACAAGCCGCAAATGCTATTTCTGTGTTTAGTTTATTGGCTTTTTTAACGTAGTGGTAGAGCTTCTTAATTTAGAGCGATCCATCCCTGTTCGCTATCTTTACAAGATCGCGTGCTCTGATTGAATGATATCATTCTAACTGTATTTCTATTAATACAGCTGAGAAATTATGAAAGAATATTCTTTTGTTCTGTTGGATTTTTTCTGTGGTAGTCACACATTGTTGTAGATATGCGTTTTATTTGAATTTTGCTTTTCACGATTTTTTCTTTGATAAATTGCCCTACGTTGACAAACACCATTAGAATGTTATCGACATTTAATTTTCTTTTATGCCTTTAATCTAAATCTTATAGGGGGTGTGTCAAAACACAATTCGGTTTTTAATATTGTGTGCATAGTACCTAACATGCATTAACGTTAAGAATTATTATATTCAGACTATGCTGCAGTCATTAGCACTTATTATCATTGAAAAACGGTTTGCTCATCTCAAGTTCGTACTGTATTAATAAAATCATTTCAACAATTTGCAAATAAAAGCCTGCCAGATAATTTTCTACATTACCCCCATTGCATAAAATTTTGTTATCGGCAGCATCGAACATCTTCTCTTTGCGCTTTGAGCTAATTAAGTATTTTGTCACTTGTAACGGTCACTTCTGTTTTCGTTACATGTGATTATATCTAATCGTTGCTTTTGGGGCGTTCTTGTATTTTTTTACAGTTTACTCTTGTTGGTGAAGTTCTTTGATAGTGACAAGTGCACACTGATAGGTCGACTATTTTTTTGTAATTTCTTTAAACTTCAAATCTTCTTTAATTAATTCAATTTTCCTTCACTATAGATCTTGTTAGCAAATTGATAGTGTTGGATTTTCTTATCACGATTCAGTGATTGCAATTAGATTTCACCCTTAATTATTACTTTGCTACTTTCCCTACGTGTTATCTTTGGTATTCGAATAAGTGTTTAGGTGTAATTTTGGTTAAATAAATTCTTGCGCATTTCTCTAAAGGTAGCCTATGTGTGGTTGATCTCTTGTTTTGGCATAGCCAAAATGAATAAAGTTGGAATTTCTTACCAGTTCATTTGTTAACCTCATTCGATTTCACTTCTGCTTTAATTGTAATTTACAAATATGTTCTTATGAGAGTTGGGACCTTTTTTGGTTGCTACTTGATCAGAATGTGGGTTATCAAAAATTATATCCTCAAGTCGTCCCTTGTTTAGTTAAATCTTTATAATTTTTCGAGAACCAGAATTTCCGTTAGAAGGAATTCTTCCGCTTGCGACTTGCGAATAAGAGATTTAGTAGGAGAGTAATTGTCGTCGATGCATTGTTGTAAAGGAGTGTTTACAATTTTCTTGAGTTTGTACCAAGCCTCAAACAAGCAGGGGTAGCAATTGTGTTCTTGATTTTCTAGGTTTCATAGGTAATTTCTTTTGGTTTTATTTAGCTTGTTTCCGCCATTGTCACCTTGAGGGTCGCTTTGTGAGGTTTTTATGGCACAACTGCAACTTGTTCTTGTGAAAGCTAACGAATTTTAAGGTTCTTTTCTACTCCCAATCATATCGTTCGACGTAGCGTCTTATCTGCGTTTAAGTAAATCTTTGGGTGATCTGCAAAGAAAGCGGGGCCGTACAGCTTGCTTTACTATCTCAACACGGTTAAGAGGGGCTTTCTTCGTAATTATGTTACAGATTTTCTGTTCTACACTTACATACAGCGCTGTAAAATTCTGGAATTTTGAACCTCGTGGTAAGTCTGTTTTTGTACCCTTAATTGTCGTTTCTTAAGTCTGCATTTTTTTAAATTTTGTATTACTATTGTGTAAATATAACGTTTGGCTTTTAAAGAATTTCAAATTTTTGCAACCCCAGATTTAAAAAGTTAATACAGTTCATTGTGTGCTCGTGAGAATGGTTTAATTTAATTTCCTTGGAAAGTTTTAGTTGTAAATGTTATGGAGATGTTCACGTATTACGAATTGACATCAGCATTTCGGGAGCCGTGTAAGGAAACTGTTAGTAGTCAGTCAACTTTACGTTGAGACAATCCTGAAAATTGTTAAGTTTATTGTGGAATCTGTTGATGTCTCCCTGAATTATCTGAATGTGTAATTTCTATGTTCATTAAAAGCTGAGTTTACAACCGTCTGTGTTCAAACAGCCAAGGTATCAGTATTTTTGTCTGCCGTGAAGGTTCGACACCTGAATAGTGTAAATTATTTTCTAAATTTCTTTCTTTCCTTCTCTTTTTATATAAGATTAGTAGATTACACAAGATTACTAAGATTGCTTTATAGAATTGTTAAAATAAGCTATTTTTAGCAACGAGTCTACCTCTTAGCTGAATCTATTGCACGAAAGTGTTACAAGAAGATCCGAAGCGTCCTCAAGATAATTTTCTTGGTGAAAATGGTTTATGTTTATTCAATCTTGGTGTTGTCTTTTAGTAAGATTAAGCTGGTGCGTTACAGGCAAATAGTAAAGCGTTTTAAGCTTATATATCACTTTATTTATTTTTATCGGCGTTGGACGCGATGCTTTTCCTCCGGAAATAAGTTACCATCTGTAAAGTAAACCCTACTGTAACTTTTGATATAAATTTGCTTGTGTTAAGAGTAAAACAAAAAGTGTAATTCTTGGAGTTAATATTCAAATGTGAGAATATTTTAGTAAGTCAATTTCAGTCTTGGCTATAGAGTAAATTGAAGACTATAATCTTTTGTTTGCTTATAAATGTGTTAGCGTTTCTTCAATTTTTGGTGTTTTTTGAATTAAATTATGCTTGTATGTTAGAAATAAATAGTGAAACGTTATTAGAGTGATGAAGGTAGGTCCATACATGACTCACCTTATTGTGCTCAACGTGGGACCAAATTTTGTTTCCTGAGATGAGTTTCGCTTTGTAAAGTTTATTGTATTGTTAATCAAAAAGCTTTTACACAACTGTGTATTTGCTAGTTTTAAATTAGAATACAGTTTTCTGACCAAGAAATAGTATAGAAATCAGAATTGCGTTATCAACTAACTTGTAATTCTATTCTATTAAAATAATTGAACATAACCTTTTGATTGATATTGGAAGTATATAACATAATAGAACTGATGTACAAGAAAGATATTGTTTAAATAGAAACAGGATTCTGATGATGTTGTATTGTCATGCAATGTCTGTGTGGGAAATCTGGAAATATTTTTAAAATAAAATCTGATTTGCACAACTGATATAATTTTTAAGAGTTTATTTGAAAAGTACTTTAGGCAATCCACTCGAGAAAGAGGACAAATTGGGTTGAACTGAAAAAAAATTAATTAACTCGATACAGTGCTAACATCAATAGTAATAAATTATATTATCTTTTTTATCCGTTGAATAAAGCTTACATTGGAAATAAATCGATAAACTATTAAGATGGCTACTAAATTAGCCGTTGAAAGAAATGTTCACATTATTCTGTAACAAATGGTACTAGGAAATGGAACTTTACTGTGACAATAGATTTCAGACGTTACAATAAAATGTAGAGTGCTTTAATCGGTAACTATATAATAGTTATATTGATTAGTAGCAATGAAGGACAGGAAGAAGTCATAAATAAAAAATTAATAAATCAAGAGAGATTTCTACTTTATTGAGTAGGTAATCGAGATTTATAAGAGAAAATAAAAAAAGGGAAACTCAGCTTTCTTTAATTAAATAAAAAATCTCAGTTTATTTTACTTTGTATAAATTGCTAGTACATGTTTGAGTGTTTGAGTTTTTGCATAATTCTTTTTCAGAATTTGTGCAAATTATATTCGTTTATCTTGTTTTGTCTTTTCTGAGCTTTGCGAGATAATAACCTCATATTATCACTGAACGTAATGAAAGAATATTCAGACAAAAATAGGTAACTCCTTTATTATAAATATAATACAGGGCGTTAAGAAAATAAACAAAAAAGATAAGACGGAATACATTTTAAAAGAGGTCGAGGTTCAGAACAAATTCAACCTTTTGACGTTTAATTTGCATATTTAACAAAACTACATACTCAGAAGTAATGCATTTTCCGTCTACTGTATATTACGTACTTTTGTAAAATTTCAGTCGTGCTTTATGTTAAAACTAATTGAATCGTGTGCAGAACTTGCAGTTTACAAGAGAACTTCTTCCAGCGCCATTAAGATAAAGAGGGAACATATAACGACATATTTCTTTTGGTGCTGGTTTGGCATTTGCTTAGTTATAAAATAAGATGATGCTAGATAGTGTCTTAATTAGTATCCGATTATATACGAGGGTTGCTATTTATATTTCTGGCCTTGGCAACACTGAATGTTTCCAGGCGTCAGCTGACATTTCCGGTGTAAACTTTACATTGTTGAACATAACCTCAACCACAACATTTTGTCATTTGAGTGCGATTAGTGTTGTTTGCAGTTAATTGAAAAGTGCATTCCCTAGTAAAAAATGGAATTGACCCGTGAACACTTTCGTGCAATTATTTTTCATAACTTTCGACGTGCATTATCACGACAAAAGTACATCAATGAACTTAATACATTATATAGCGATGAAGCTCCTTCCTACAGCACTGTAAAAAACTGGTATAATGAATTCAAAAGTGGCCGATGTTCACTCCAGGACGAAATCCGTGAAGGCCGTCCAAAATCTGTCGTTGTGCCTGAAAACATCGATGCTGTGCGTGAACTGATTAAACAAGATCGTCATGTGACATACCGTGAGATTGAGGCATCTTTGGGCATTAGTATGACTAGCATCAACAAGATATTACATGATCATTTGGCCGTAAAAAAAATTTGTTCCCGTTGGATCCCGCATAACCTGACCAATGCTCAAAAGAAGGCTCGCGTCGACTGGTGCATTGAAATGTTGAAAAAATTTGCGAAAGGTGCATCAAAGGCTGTGTATAACATCTGCACATGTGACGAATCATGGATCTACGCATATGACCCCGAAACAAAACAGCAATCAACTGTGTGGGTCTTTCAAGACGAGCCAAATCCAACAAAAGTTGTTCGCGGAAGAAGCAATTCGAAGCAAATGGTTGGCTGTTTCTTTGGCATTACCGGTCATGTGGCAACAGTGGCGTTAGAGCAACTTAAGACGGTCAACTCTGAATGGTACACAACCATTTGTTTGCCAGAAGTCATTGGAGAAATTCGGAAAACTTCAAAGAATCATTCTTCATCATAACAATGCAAGCTCTCACACCGCTGCTCAAACAATTGAATATTTAACCAGCCAGAAGGTCGAGTTGATGGGCCATCCACCATACAGCCCTGATTTGGCACCCAATGACTTCTTTTTATTTCCGTACATCAAAAACAAACTGCGTGGTCAACGATTTTCGACACCAGAAGAAGCCGTTTTTTGTTTCAAAACGCATATTTTGGAGCTGCCTCAAACAGAGTGGAAAAAGTGCTTCGAAAATTGGTTCAAACGCATGGAAAAGTGTATCAATCTTAATGGAGAATATTTTGAAAATTAATTAAACTAGTTTTGATCATAAATACTTGTTTTTTCATTATTAGGCCAGAAACATAAATAGCAACCCTCGTATATTTTAGCCAAATAACTCAACTGAATGTTTATAAAAGATTATTAAAGCTAATTAATTTTATCTATGATTTTAACAACAATATTCTCTAGGAAGGACGTTAAATAGATTTTTGAGACGCTACCCTTTGATAATACTTAAATTCGAAAACACTTCTTTAAAGATATTAACTTCTTTCAATATTGTTCATAATGATAACCTTATCTAGAATTTCAAAATGCAAGACTCACCCCAAAACTGTGTTTAAATCATTCAGTAAGACGATTCTGCCTGTTTGGAGTCTACATCAATCGACACATTACATCGTTTTTCCATTTTCTGATTATCTCGTTTTAAGATTTACACTCTGCATGCGTAATTCTGGTTTGGAGATTATCTCGAATTTAGAAAAGTAAACGATGCTAAAATTCTTTGAATAGTGCTGAATGACGTTTACGTTACATTCACTCAAACTTTTTCCTGATTATCTATATGACTCAAAAATAAATTCAGAAAATCCACTTCGAAGACACGTCAGAACATTCTTTCGTTATGGATTAGGAGAAATTTTTTATCAGTATGAGAAATGTGTTGTAAAGTTTATGGTGGCACAAGCGGCATTCTACATGTAACGTGCCCACAGGGTATATATGATATTTTTGGGCATTACTAAAACCTTGGAAGGTCATATAGTTTTTGACTTATCTGCAGAACAGCAAAATTGCACGGCATTGATCAATATTAGTCAAGTTCATGCTAGAAAATGAATGTATCATTTCCATATTTTCTGCTGTTTTGAAAATAAAAGATTAGACAGACAACCTTATCTTCAGAAAAGGTATCAACTTTAATCTGTAAACTGACGCAGGGAACTTTCAAGATTGTTTAGATGTTATGAAAAGGAATGAACTGTCTTAACGCTAATCTACTGAAAGATTTCAAAATCTTTAAAAATCAGGCTTTGTTAAATGCATAGAGGCTACTTTAGATACTTTAAGTTTGAATAAAGTAACATTACTATGATTAACACGCTTGGGAGATGGGAATTGTTGCAAAAGCCTACGCCTGAGCAAATTTCTTTAAATAACCGGATTATAATCTTGGAGAAAAAACCATGGGGTTAGGATTGTCTAGGTCTGCTTAGTATTTTACATGGTTTTTAATGTCATATATCATTAGAGATAAATAGTGAGGCGTTTTAGAGTGATAAAGTTGATCCATACACCACTCTATTTATTGTGATCGCCGCGGGACGAATTCTATTACAATCTGTCAAGATTATTGTATTTTCTAATTTGAGATTGCATGTGTTAAAAGTAAAAAGAAAAATGTAATTGTGTGACACAACGATTGGTATTCTTGGAATTCTTTGTATTTCATCAATCTCGAAACTTAGACAAAGATTTTCTGCCTAGTAGAGCGTTGGCGAAAATTATAGTTTGGATATTAAGCTGCAGCAAATACTTTTTATACGATATTTAGGCCTCTTTGTGTCTATATGTCTTTATAGAGAAGAATGATTAAACCACCAAGAGGAATTAATTTATTAAGTAGTTGATTAGGGTTAGTTGAGAAAGAAAATCAAAGTTTTCAATCCGTCCAGTGATGTGAAATCCAATTATTATTTAATAGGCAGAAATGAGCTTTCCGTTACTAAAATAAATAGTTGTAGAAGAAAACAGAAGCCTTATATTAGATGCTTTTCACAGTTCCATTTCCTTATACACAAAAGATCTTATCTTTATACATATAAATTGATATTTTAATATTTTCACTATTCATAGAAGCATCCGTAGATGAAAGTTTTTAGAAATATAATGTTAAGATTCAAAACTCCAAACAATTCCTTATTCAGAAAGTAAGGCTATTATTCATATTTATGTTAGTCTGCATGATGTACAATCCGGAGTTGGATATTATGAATATGAAAACTTCTAAAGCTCTATTGAAAACCTGGATATATTCAAGTTCATTAAAACTTGAAAGCTAGAATAACACTTCACGTATTGTACTTTATATTTTGTGACTGACTATGAAATGCTGCTTAGATAACTAATACAAAGGCAATAATAAGTCTTAATGATGAAAACACTAAAATATATGAGCAGTAACTGTATGTATGAAGTTATTGAAAATTTCATTATCGTGCGTACATACTTTGTAGTATCTTATGGTCAACTGTCTTCATTCAGGAAATGTTAAATTATTCATGTAAATATCAAGTTTCGTTTAAGAGTAAATAACGCATAAAACATTTGCCTTAAAAGTTTTTGAAAGGACGAAAAGCAGGGAAAAAACTGTCTAGGTTTTTTACATTTAGCTTCCAAACATACCTACGGATAAGCTAAAAATCCCACTGGCACAAAAACTAACGTAATAGTTTTTGTAAGTGATAATCCAATTTTACCGCCTAGAGACCTGTAAAAAAAAGAAAAATATATTAAAGTCGCAAAATTTATTATTGATCAGTTACAACATGCCAGAAACCTTTCTTAGTTAAAACAATATCTTTTTTGTTTTAAAGTAACTTTTTTTTTATATTTACTGAGTGTTTTTATTTTATTTATATTTTAGATGCTTTTTTATATCGATATTCGCAAATCTTGAAGTTATTAATTTATTTTAAGGTCTGAAATCAATAATGTCAAATAAATTGTATAAAATATTACAAGTTAAATAGAGTAGGTAGAGTATTTATCAAATAGAATTTTGGAATTTATTTTTAACTTTAGGTTTATGCAAAATTGTGAAATCGAAAGATATTTCAAGCGTAGAATTATGCAGAACTGTGTTTTTTCAACTTAATCTTAAATATTTAAAATTCAGTAATATCAAAAAACAAATACAAAATTCTATGATTAAATTGCCTTTTCAGTATGTTAAAATTCTAAATGTTTAAACCTCGTTTTTTGTTGTACCCTGTATAAGCAGTACTTTGACGTAATTTATAATTTTTGATTTACTTATCGAAAGTAAATTCTGACATTAGAAGGCAGAAGAAAAGGTACTTATTTATAGTAAAAGGAAGAAATGAAAAAAGCACAGTAGATTACATGGAATCTACACAAGAAACGTGACAAAACTATTATAGCATATCAGAACAGAGATTAAAACGAATTTTAAACTGGTGAAGACGACATCAATCATCAAAGATTAAGAGTAGACGAACATTAATATACAGTACAAAAAAAATAATAAAAATGGAATAGCAATAAGTAATGGAAGGTTGGGAGAGATAATCAAACAAGAGCCATTTTTGAGGAACTAAACAAATTGATCGAGATACGTGCTAAGAATAGATCCCCGACAAAGAAAATATTCGAGCCTAGAAGATTTAGAAAAGGAAGAAGACAAAAACCAAGAAGAACCTAAATAAAACAAATATAAACAATAAAGATTAGGGGACGTAGTGCGTAACTCAGATATGACGCTTACAAGGGCATAAGAAAAAAATACAATAACCTAAGAACGAATTTATAATTAGTTTTCTTAAGAAGGTTAGTAGAGGATGGATTCTGTCGGTGGTTGAAGCCCAACCAGTTTCTAAGCATGAACTTTCGAGAGAGCAAAACTTAATTGGTGGCTGTCTCAAGTGGATATATTGCACTAAGTAGGTTTAGGAAAAAGCTTAAGCGAGACAACGCCATGGCCTGACACTGACAGATTTGATTTCCCAGCGTAGGGAGGTTATAGAGATGCTTAAATGAAGCGGAGGTAGCTCCAGCTTACTTTTTCACTTTGTTCCCAACCTCTCTGAATCTTGTACAAAATTGAAGATATCAATTCAGGCAAGGGTACTCAACTTTCTTCTTGCTAGGATAAGGGCCTGGAAGCGCATGTTGTCTTAGAGTGCAGTGCTTTGTGAGAACCCTAGACTCCGGCTCTTGCCCATTATCCATTTTAGCTTTGACAAGTTAAAACTGGTTATAAGGTCTTTCGCCTGACGAAAACTACTGATTTTTAACCAAGTCGCTTATTGAGTCTTGTAAACTAACGCGATCCATCACCTTGAAATTTCCAAAAAAAAAAGTTTTGCTTTTATGCAAGTGTCTTTGGCTCGAGATCTGGCGCCGTAACTATCGCTATTTTCGAAAACTTAAACAAGGTCAACGTTCTTTGGTGCAGTAAACTTTTCCAAAGCATCTGTACATTCCTAAACGAGAATGTCTTGTTCTGTCTGGCTGGTAGACTATCAGAGCAGAAATAAATCTTTAGTTCGTCGTCCTAGATATGATAGCTTAGACCTCAGCTTGGTTACTCAACGCCAAGCTCTTTTGTACACCTGGGTTTCCCAGATATATGCGTTCCCGAGGACTGCCTTGTTACGTTACTGTTTCTGAGTTTGAAAACGAATTCCAAAAGGGGTCTTTAAGCCCTCTACTTACCGCACTTTGCTTTAACAAGGAAGCCTGCGGATTTCAAGCTTCATGGTGGAGCAAGGTTACTTTGGGGATGCCACTAGTCTTAATGTATATATCCCAAGTACGATAAACAAGCATTTATAAATCTTAGACAATTCTTCTCTAGACTAGAAAAAAAGATGTGGATAAACCTACTAGCAGAGGCTAATTTAGGTTAGTCTTTGGTTCATTCACTGCAGCTCAGTCTTTTCAAAACAAAAAAGAATTCAAAGGTCTCGGATACTTTTTCATCCAAATACATTATAGGTCACTCATACTAAAAAATATAATACCATTTTAACGATGAGGTCTGAAAACTGCCGTATCATTCACAATCGATCAATTCAATAAATCAATGAATTTCTCACGATTAAAAGGAATTTCGCTTTTTAAATATCATGGCATTACTGCACGAAGATAAAGGAACGATATTTATTTACGATAGCACACGGAAAACACCGCGATAAAAATCTTTTTTAATAAGAAACGGGAAATTCACTCTGACTACTTGTTCAGACCTTTTACCTTCTTCATCTTTCGAGCCAACGCCCCAGGACTTTTTTGTATTCCTATGCGCTTACCATCTCGATGCACCAATCAAAAACCTGACAACCATTAGAAACTTAACAAAGCGTAAAGCGAAAACTTCACAGAGAATGCTAATGCATTACTCTGCAACAAAAGACTCTTCGCGCGCTTTTTATACCGACCTCGGAATAATTGACAATAAAAAGGAAACGCGGTATTTTGAAAAGTAAAATAATACAAACTTCCACAATAATAACTATGTTATATTAAAAAATTGTTGCAACGCAACAGCCTGTTAGCCATACATTATTGTTGGAAGTTGACCTGTCTGCTCTCTCAGCGTTTCTTGATTAGGATTGTGAGTGTGCATACTTAGCCTCTCCTCCGTCTTAGATATCTTCTAAGTCAGCAGAATTTGATTGGAGTCTGTTTGAATGTCTGCTATATAGATCAGTAGTCTAAGTGAAGAAAGGCACTTCCTTTTCCACTTACTGGACTATTCTGGCGTATTTGGTGTGCATTTCTTTTTCATGCTATAACCTTGCGTCTGGAATTTTGGGGTGAGTCACCATGGTTTTGTTCTTAATCTAAATTGGAAGGTCTGTTAGTTTTAGTAGTTAGTATGTACTTCGAGTGCTAAAGGTTCTTAGTTAAGTATGATTTATTAAAATGTAATGCAAGTTGCAAGTTTTAGCAATGCGAAAGTTCTGAAACTAATTTGAGTTTCGGGTGTTCAAAGAAACGAATATCATCCAGGATGATTTGGTTTCGCCACATTGCTAAAAAGACACGACAGTGTACAACGAGCGAAGACTACACAAAAATGGTAATTTCTTAGATTTTGTCTTAGTAAAACTTCCCGCATTAGTCATTAACAAGACAATAATAGATACATACCATGTCAACTATGTATAACTAGAAATAATTTTTGTAACACAAAGACAAACATTCTGTGCAACTTTCCTCAGTAACATCTTTTGATATTTCCACAAATAACGACGTTAGTTGCTGTTCACAGATTGAGAGAACGCTCTGTATAAGATGCTTCATAAAAAAATCGTGTCATTGAACGCTCTATGCGTAAAATGTATGCTAGTGACTTGCTGAAATATATTCACGAATTATTCTCATATAGTTTTATACAACGTCTGTATTATTATACAAAAAAACACACCTACATGCATTGTTAACATAAGTGCTAACCGTATAGCTTTTGTTTCAGAACTAATTTATTTTATTTCCTACACCTGTGTTTTTGACTTTGACCAATTTACAATGTATATACGGCGCAATTTTTTTTATTCTTGGAAACCACAGAAAAGAAAAAGGAAAAATGTGTAATATGGTTATATACTTTGCTACCTGAAATTGCATGAAGTGAAATTAACATTTAATGGAGTTTATTTTAGAACATTCGTTTTTGATAATAATTTACATTATACTTACACTTTTAATCTAGTTATGTACTTTAAATAGTCTCCATAGACTTAAAATAACATTCTTAATATTCTAATACATTTATAAATTCTTGTTTTTGTCGGAAATTAATGAACAAATTTTGTACAAAAATAGAGTCAGCTGTAAAGTGTCAACTTTAATAAATGGTGGCCATAAAAATAAGACATTTAAACACTAGAACCTTTTTTGACTCAAGCAATTTCAGTATATAAAGAAATTACTTTTAACAGTAAATGACAATTTTGTAATTATGATTTGAAAAAATATTTCTAATTTTTATATTTATTTGTGGTCAAGAAATTTTTCTCATACGCTTGTTTCAGCAGGAAATATTTTTAGTCGCACTATCACGTATTTGGATTCCACTTTAACAAAATAGAACGTTTCTCGTTTTATTTCCCAACGGCAGGATACACATTTTAGTGCAATTTTACTGTGCCCAATCCACTGAGTTTCAATACAGTTTTCGACAATCTTTGAGTCGATTTCGACACCCAAAAGGTTGTTTAGGGATTACTTCACTATCGGTTTGGGCGAACTATTGGTTTGATTTCCAGACTTTATTTTACACTAGTTGCTACTTTCAATGCATAGGTATCTATAAACAAAGAAGATCTGAATGTGTACCCAAGTTAAAGCTGTTTTTGTTCTTGTTATCCTTCATTATAATTAATTAAACTGTAAATTCTTTATTTTGTTTGGCTTTACTCTATGACAAATGACATATCCGTTGTTTTACATTTAAAGTCATGAGTCGAAATGAGTCATAAGTTTCTCCTTTATATTTCAGGTGCTGAACGCTATAACTCGTTATAATGTTTTTTGGAGAAAGCATGCTGTGTTTGATTTCTATCCTTATTAGTTATTTACAGTATTCAATTGCATTTATACAAAACATGTTCACTGAATTATTAATTACCTAGCACCTTTGTCTATTAAATAACTGTAATATTTACAGTAATTTTTAAATGAATTCATAATCTGCTGACAATTTAATTTACAAAAGAAAATAATTTTTAATTAATTTTCTATTTTCGACTTTCAAACAATTAAAAGAAGCAGTTAGATTGACTTACTCTAGAAAAAATAATTGATTTATGGTCTCTTATCTAACCTAACTTTTCAAATGTTACTCCTTACCACTCTTGATATAAGTCAATCTAAATTTGTAAACAAAGCGAGCGACATTATCTCAACATATCTGTACTTAATCATAATTTAGCGTCTATATTTCATTTAACAACTAAATGAAAAATGTCTATCGTACAGTACTCAAAACACCATGCTACGGCTACGGCTTTAAGAAAAAACACTAGAATAACAAAAAATCTTTAAACAGGAATATCTTTTTCTGACTGCCCCCGCCATATTCGAGCTTGACCCTATCTCTTGGAATCCCGCAGAATCCCTTTATCCCGAGGCCCTGGCGATCGGTTTGCACCGATCCCGGGTGCTTTGTTTGGCTACCATTAAGCTGTCTAATTAAAACAAAACATTGCGATAACCTCTGTGAATGTCAACGTTAAGAAATCGAAGCAAGCGTGGGTAAACGGTGGGAGTAGCTATGACGCCTGTCGTCATAGAAATCACATTGTGTCAACAACCGCCGGCTGTTGTCCTTCACCACTCGACAGTATGTTTGATAGCCCGTTCATTAACACACTCTAATATTGTTGAAAGGCTCAAATTATTTATTTTATAAAATTACGCTAATTTCTACACACATACGAGGTGTGTGAGAAAAGTAATGAGACTGGCAACACTGCGGGAGATCTGGAAACATTGTGTCTACCGGCCTGTGCTAAACCGGTTTGTTTATCGCTTCCACTTCCTCAGTCCGAGTTACAACTCCGTAGAGCTAACACATTATTTTTGACAGCGCCATCAGTGAAGTTGTGTTTTTGTTGTGTGTTACAGAAATGGAGCATCGGAATTTAGAGCAACGTTGTGCAATAAAGTTTTGTGTTAAACTTGGTGTGACTTTTGAAAAGTTTAAACAGGTCTATGGGGAACAGTGCTTATCAAGAGCACAAGTTTTCCGCTGGCACAAATCATTTTTGGACGGCCGAGAACACGTTGAAGATGAACCTCGCTCAGAAAGACCTTCAACTTCAAAAACTGACAAAAACGTTGAACGTGTGAGGGCTCTTGTGAGATCAGATCGTCGTTTAACAATAAGGATGATGAGTGAACAGTTAAATTTAAACACTTTCACCGTGCATCAAATTTTGACAGACATCATGACAATGCTCCGTGTCACACAGCAATTTCCATCAGTGAATTTTTGACCTCAAAACGCATTACTGTTGTTCCTCATCCTCCCTATTCACCTGATTTGAGTCCTTATGACTTTTGCCTTTTCTTGAAATTGAAACATGTCCTAAAAGGACGTCATTTTGGAACTCTGGAGAACATTCTAAAGACTGTGACCGACCAGTTAAAAGCCATACCAGCTGAAGACTTCCAGCGCTGCTACCAAGAGTGGGAACAACGACTCCTCCGGTGTATAGCTGCCCAAGGGAACTACTTTGAAGGGGATAACATTGTTGTTTGAAAAAAATAAAAACTTTGTTTAGTATGAAATCAGTCTCATTACTTTTCTCACATACCTCGTATATACGTACGTAGGTAATGAAACTATTTCCCATACCGTTTTACATGGTTATAGAGTAGCTCATTATGAAAAGAAAGCGTTAAAGACTTGGCTTACCATGAAATGAGCAGAATCTCTGTCTCAGCTTTAGCTTAAGCCAATAATGTTCTACAGTCCGCAGTCAAGATACTGTCTGGTAAAAAAAGCACTTTGTTCTTCTACAATCTCCAAATTCTACATTTATGGTCGATCTATTAGAGCTATAGGACCCGATAAATTCACGAAGTGTCTGGGTCAAAAATACAATTTATTGGAAATCTCAGGCTTCATTTAGTAAGTAAGACTCCAGAAAGCTTCAGTAAAGCTGATGCTAAAGCCATTATATTAAAAACAAACCTGATACCAAGAAAATTGGTAGCACTGATCAACGCAAGAGTGACGAAAAGCTTGCTAAACAGCTTGGATCTTCTAATTCGGACGGCCGTCAGAAAAATTTCACATTTAAACAAGATATTATCTAACATCAAGTTTAAATGCCTGCCATCTTTGACTACTTGCCAGTAAGAGCTGAAGTGGTTAGAGTTGCAATCCTTGCCTGGTCTCAAGGTGAGACTCTAGTCTAAACTGACCAAATCAACAGAGAACTTAAACTCACTTATTACAAGCATTTTATTTGGGCAATGGACTGATCTAATGTAGGTTGTTTTTTTCCATCTTCCATATTGATCAGGTAGACGTTATGTAGAGTCAATTCAACTAAGAAGCAAATTACTTGTTGGGTACTGATCCTGTCATCTTAGCCGGAAATAACGAATGACTTTTTTCCATCCTCCTTCGTAGAAGGTAGGTGTAAAATAAGAAGGATTGACAAAATTCCTACTGGCATTACCTACCATCTAGCGAAACCACTGCCAAGGGAACAGGTTTGGAAAAATTAGCGGGGGAAGAAGACCCTGTTGAGATTGACTGGTGACTCTAGTCTGGAACTGTAGGAAGACATTAGAGGTGTAGTGGGAGATGGTTACCATCCTATCGTCAGTGGAATATTACTATCTCCATCATTTCTTTACTTACTCGGTAAGGCGGAAAAGCGTACGCAGTTCGTTTCGCGCAAGCTTTCGAGCCAAGCGCGTAGGAATCACAACCGACCAGCGTCATTTCTTCTCTTAGAGCAAACGGACAAAAGCTGGCTCGACTCCGATGTCCAGTCGGCATACGGACCGTAAAAGCACGGTCTATCGATCTTTTTGGCTTTAAAAGTTTTCAGCAAAAATGTCAGAAAGGTTTCCACAGAAATAACTAGCTTGTGGGCGATGTCGGTAAAGTTTGCTAAGCGTCAAATTGTTCACCTGCCAATAGGAAACGTGAGTTGGGTTTAGACCATGGTGAGAGGTTAGTGTTACATTACTGATGATTCCTTATTGAGATAGTAATCCTCCATAGTGCCAGAGAAATCGCAGGTTTAGACATTTGGTTAGCAAACTCGTTTGAGTGGGGTGATGTGAAGCTGCCATCCGTAGAATTATGTTTACTTACAATACGTGAAACATAAGATTGTGTTTGGAAATAAAATTACATTACACTTGTAACGGAATAAAATGGATTTAAAGGTCCAGCTAAGAAATATAATTTTTATAGTGAAAGTGTTGTGTTGGTAGAACAGCTCTGAAGTTGGAGACGGGGTAATTCGAACTAATAAAGGGATATGCTAAATAATTTCGTCTGGACTTAGATGTCAATGCGTCTAGTTTAAAGTTATAGATTTCTAGATAAAAATAGTACTTTGTTTAACCTTTATAAAATCTGATTCATGTAGAACTGTCTGTAAGCAAATTCCCGGAAGTTGTAAAATGAATTAATACAGTGAGAAACCGACACCAGTAGTACTTTGAATGCTCACAGATAATTTTCGTGGCAAGAACATACCTATAATAATCTTTGACACAGAAAAATAATGAAAATATTTATGCAAATATTGATAACCAGGGTGGTATCTAGGAAAAGTAACAGGGCCGTATTTGGTAATTTATATTTATTAAATCTCCATAACTCTAAAGTATTAATACTTAATTAATTTCAAAACTGATGAGAGACTCTAAATTCAATAAGTTGTAACTTGGGAAAGGATTGTAATGCGAGTATCGGAGACGCGAAATCTCAGTTTTTTTGAGTTTAACCTTTCTATCTTAATCAATAAAAGTGAATGCTTTTTTAATTTTGTTTGTAATTAGATTGCCCACTGAAAACTGAATTTTTGTATGTACAACTGAAAATTCTGAGAATTGCTGTGGAATATTTTGGTGCGAAGGCACTTTATGATTGCAATCTTAGTTTGTATAGCATGAATCAATGCATTTCTAACAATCTTTATAGTGTTTTAGGAGCGTCAAAGATAAATACTTTAGAGATTCCAGAATTTGTTATTCTATTTTTTCTTAGAGATAACCATTATCATAACCATATTGAAACACTTATTGAGGAAGCCTATAGACTTCAAATTGGGGCCCCAAAACGAAACTTGAAAGTTCTTTAGTGAAATTTTTTATTTCTTGAAAAGGCTTTAGAGTAATCTAAAAATAGACCTTGAACAGCACTAAACAGTTTCAGAATTTTATATTGTATGTTTATTCAAACAATTTGTAGGACACCCTTCGTTTACGTTAAAAATAAAAATCTCAGAAGGCATTCCTAAAAGTAAGTCTTGAATCATCACATAATATACACGAATTATAACAAAGATATAAAACAAAACAGTTTTGTGTTTTACTTTTATCAAAACGCAATAAATTCCATTATTCTTATTCGCTTTTTACGACAGACAAATAATTCAACAGTATAAAAGATATATTTGTGCCCATTTACATTTCCCATCTAAATATGTCCCAGTACACATTTGGCTAAACATTTCTAATGGATGACATCAGAAAGAAAATAGTAGAACTCCTATGAATAATTAAACATCTTTAACTTCTACATCTTCTTCCCTGAATAACAGAAATAACAAAATTTCCCATTCGAGTTGACATCCAATATAGCAAACCAGAATAAAAAAAAATTGAACTCGCGTGGTTTAGCAATTGCTTGTTGGAATCTCGAAAAAATTCATTAAAAAAGAAACAACAAAGAATAAAGGAACACGCAAAGTTCACACAACTAACATTTCTTTTTGAAGTTCACTTTGAAATCCATTCAATTTCTACATATTTAACGGAAAAAGAAGAATAAAAATCGATTTCTTTATGTAGTCCTAGGTGAATTTCCTCCACAGTTCATTTATAAAATTAGAGACCCGAATTAAAAGAAAAAGTTTGTGACGGTCTGTCGATTAAACAAAAAAACCAATTAAAATTAGTGAAAACTAGTCCCAACTAAATTACTTCCTCTTTTTCTCTTTTCTCTAGAAACAGGCTTAATTTACTAAGCCGTTAATGAAGTTCCTGTTTGTGAACTGTGGATTTGATGGTTTTGCAAAACACGATCTGAGTTTAAATTATATGCGTAACATAATGTTAACCGCAGTCAGTCACCCCGCATAAATACGATGATGATATCAAAATAGACACACAAAGAGATTATTAACCAAAAGCAAGCAATATATGGGAGGAAGTGATAAGGAACACAAGACCTAAGTTTACTACGTCGTTCTGCTAATAAAACGCATATTATCGCTGCCTACTTGTTATATCACTAAAACTATCTTTGATGTGAAAGCTAACTCACTTATTATCAAGCTTAATTACTTAGCATGAAAATACCCCAAGCTTGAAAAAATTCTGCAGGTTGATAATAAATTTTACAGCCAAAAGCATTTGGCTGGAAATTCACATCAACTGTACAATAGCAGAAGTGTTTGATGAAAATAAAAGGCAAGTTTAACTACTGATTAAAGATACTGTCTAGGCGTTAGTTTATGTAACAACGTTACATTATCTGCAAACGTGACAAGCATACACTTTGAAAGAGGAGCGGAAATTTCGTTTATCGTAATTGCCAGTTAATGCAGGGTTAATTACACATTCTGTTTAATTCAATATTAATGGCAATTACCTCTAAATGTTGGTGTCTAGATTGTCGGTAACTTACTTACAAAGTGAGATTTAATATTATCACTTTATCCATTACATCTATGGATGTATTAAAATCCATTCCCCTTTTTGTGGGAGATTTTACAACAGAGATTACGTTAAGAAAGATTTTTATTAATTTGGCAGGCGGGAAAATTCCCCAGGAGTGTCCACTAACCTATGTTAAAATCTAGATTTCTAATGTGTAACTTGTCTAGAAAAATCTATACCTTCTTGTAGGATTCGGCAGTTTGTTTTGAGTTGGCAATGACTTTATAATTTAATTACATTACACTTCTTATCTAGACAATTACCATGTGAATCTTATTCTTAGACTACGTTTTTTTTAAATTGGTTTTTATACAGTCCGATATTGTTGATATTGATATTGTTAAAAGCGTTTTCACTTGGGTTTCTATTTGTTCTTGCCTGATTGAAATGTTTTCATTGAATATTTGGTAGATTGTTACTTTATCTCCTTTGATAAATTGTTGATTTAGGATAAATAACAGTAAACACTATACCATACACCGTATATACCCGAAAATCAGGTAATGCAATTTCTCTGTTAGGATGACCTAATCGCCAAGTATGGTGTTATTGACCAAAAACATTTACGCTCGTATCTTTCAGAGCCGGTATTAAAAGTGTTTGACGGTCAGAAAAGTTAGATGAATAACAACAAGTGTGTGTTCTACTAATCTTAATTTTGTAGTGAAAGGCTTAAGTCTTAAATTAAACTTTTACAAAATATTGTGTGCTGTTTCTGTGTCAGCATTTCGTTTATCTTCAACTGTACTGTCCAATTTCAAGTAGAAGATCTTGCAAACTCTTTAAATGTTTTAATTTGACTGCAATTTGTGACCATTTGGTGAAATTAACTAAATCAGCTAATAGTTCTGAAATTAGACTTTCTACGAGATTTTTGGGATCAACAGGGTATGACCCCTTTTAAACTTTTGCTCCCGGAATAAAATTCTATTTATTTGAAAATGTTAGAACAAGGTCCTAATTTTTGAACGGCACGCCCACCTTCAATTTCGATTACATATTTGTTCAGTATCTAACAATTAAAAGGTACTGTATTACAAAGTAAAAAGGTAAAAAGAATCATACAGTTATTTGCTAGCTCTTCGATTTGATCTCATATTCACAACGTACGTGCACACATTAGTTGCTAATCAAATATAGTTTAAGATATTATTGATTGAGAAATCAAAAAATTATAACTGATGCAAAAAGTCTGAAAATAGAGTAGTCGTATTTGCTCGAACTTAACTCTCGGACAACTTTTTAATCAGGAAGGTTGTCCACAGTTACTAAGCACTTTTCCTGGTTGTGTAACCGTGTGACAGTATGAACTGGACAGGTATCTTCGGGAGTGTCACTCTTATTGTTACTTGGAAAAATGCCGTCTTTCCGTGGTTATCTTCCTATAGTTTCCGTTTACTCTCTTTTTGTCACCATTGTCCAAATAAGGTCAAAGAGAAAGTAACTACTACGGCCTTGTTGACATCTGGGGGCGGGGGGCAAGTCGCCCCATCTGCAGATAGTAGATACATCTACCAAAGATCAATGATTAATGTTGTGAGGACTTTAGCCTGCATAGCTACGACGACCCATAAATCCTCTATTGGACTGAATAACAGAACTCCAAGTTATCAATCGACAACTGTAATGTTATTTTATAACATTGCATGTATGTCCGTATTTTGATTTAAATTTTGTTTAGATGCATTAATTTAGTATTAATTTATTATTTTATTCTCTCTAAAACGCCTATTAAATTTCATGCGTTGTTGAAATTATTCTTTCAAGGTTTGCTAAATTTTATTTAGATGTGACTTTTTTATATTTTATTGCTGGTACGTGCTTTTTAGAGTAAAAGACACAGGATGTTTGGTGCCACAGACAGATGTGCTTCTTGAAATGACTGGGGAACTTTTCACTTGCATGCCTGTATTGCTATTTATTCCCTTTCTAGCATAAACCAAACTTTAGTTAATGTTTTAAGAATGTTTCATTTTCGGTAAGTGGGTTGGGGTCGCATGTCGGTCCTGGCCGGGATCTTCGTCTTGATCTTCGAGTAAAGTAGACGGTCGTTCCTTGTCACTTTGCAAATTTTGTTTTTGTGATGAACAATTTTTGTTTTTGTGGAAAAACCTTGTGAAAAATGGTTCCGGGTCTTTAAATTTCGTTTAGCTGGACTGATCAGTGTATAGATTTGCAAGTGTGCGAAAGCTTTATCCTAAAAGACTTTTTCGTTTGTTTGAAGTGGAACTTTGAGTTCATTTAAACCGGCGTTGTCGGGATTGTATTTAGCAACGACTGTATTTTGTGTTGTGTGGTGAAATCCGTAATAGTTCACCGTCAACCTATTGGACTTTATTTTGGTTATTTGGTTTTTGAAGGTCGAGGAATCAATCTTTAATTTGTTTCTCTGCTGTACCTGTGCTGTGTTTTATACAGAAATAACTGTGGACATTTTTAAAGTATATAAAACCTTTTGTTTGTGAATGCAACACTTGTTCGCTTGCTGGAAGGCTATTGAAGTCAAATAGTTTTTGCTTTGGTTTTACGCGGGGCAAGTGGGCCGGCCGGCCAGCGCTTCTAGAGAGCCTGTCTGCTGCAGTCGTCACCGTAGCCGTGAAATTTTAATCTTTTTTAATTCTGGTGTTGGATGCAACCATCGAGTTAGTTTTAAGGTATCGTTTATTCATTGTTTTACTTCCTTTGTTTTGTGTGTAACTCCTGTTGGGGGCGCTCAGAAACACTTAAATTAAACGCAAATTTTATTTGTTTATAATCTCTGCCTACCTTCTGTCTTAATTACTATCAATTATTTTGGCTAATTTGCCATGTAAAGTTATCTATAAATTCTTTTGTTTTACTATATTTGACTTAAATTTTCTTTTGTTGAAGTAAAACTGTAATTTACCTGTCGTATGTTTATTGTTTATATTGCCTTATTTGATATTTTGCAAAGACTTACTGCATTTTTGTATTGTTTTTTTGTGTCGTTTGTTATTAAGTTTACAGGATAAGTGACCATTTGTATTCGTCAGTTGTGAACCAGATCTGGAAAAGCTACGATTTAAATTTTGATCTTTCTTTGTAATAATTATGTTTATGCAGGTAGCGTGACCTGGTGCAGACAAGGCCCGATATATATATACGTCCAAGTTCAAGCTTTGAATTATCCTACTATGTCATCAGTAGCTTCAAGAAATGATTCACATACTTTCATTGTTGTGTAGTAGGTAAAACCTAGAAAAGAGGCCTAATACCCGAACAGAAGGCCGGTGGATGTTATAGTTCCATAGCTCAAAGTCGAAGACGGGTGCGGTTCAAGATGAACTTACCTCAAAAGCTGTAAAATGATTTGCTCAAGCTCACAAAGCTCAAATTGTATTTAAAGATGTTAAATAAAAGGGCACCAGAAACTACAAATTAAAGGAACACTGTGTCGGCCAACGTAGCTCCTCGTTGACCAACACCCTGAATACAAGTACCCAGAAGAACAACACTCTGTATATAGGTGCATTTATTACATCAACGAAGTAGTCTCATCACCTATCTACCAGAATAAAATTCTGCCCGTAATAATATACATCAGCAGTAAATCTATTTATAACCTGATAGCAAAGAGCTACTACTACTTTAGAGTTTGTTGACTCAGCATCTTTGAATGTTAGGCCTGATTTTAGCTGATTTTTAATTGTTAGCTCCGTCTGTTGTCTTCAATTTGTTTTGTTTTAAAACTAAGCTAGGTGATCTTATAGTGAACACCAGAAAAGTGAAAACCTCCGAGTAAGTAGTTTTATTGCCTGTTTTTATTATTATTATCTTAGACGTAGCTACAAGCTTTTAATCGAAAATAACAATTCAGGTAACACGACAGTACAGTCAAATGATTTGTAGAATAAAGAAATTCAGAAAGGACACAATAAGGCTGTTTGTTTAAAATTTCTACAATTGAACAGGTTTATCTTTAAAAACCCCGTAACTAATCCAATGAGAATTATCTCCTTATTGTTCCTTAATTAGCATTTACATATATGGATAATCGACTGGTAATGTAAGAGCTTTCACCTAGAAACCCTTCAAAATGGTATTTTGGAATAGAGAGTGGGAAAACAAGTTTTACTATGTCTATGAAATTGGTAAATCCAATACAAATTTGACTTCTGATAGATATGTCAGATAAATTAGTTCTTTGAATAGAGTAAGTGTGCATTTGTCTTGTTACTACTGAAATTTTTTAGTCACAGACCGAGTCCGCCAAGTAAGACTGCAACTGTAATTTGTTCGATTTTAATTCAGCTACACCAAATTGTTCAATGCACTCTTGACAAAACTGATTGACTTTAGTATAAAAATGAAAACCAGCTGGTAGAAAAGTACGAAACTTCCGTTTCTTGTATTAAGTTTCAACAGTTGCGTGTTCGGTATAAAATGTATCAAAAACTAATTTAATCTTTTTCTCATTTTTTTCCTTCTTGTACTTTTATATTAAATTATTGTTTTAACTATACTCAATCTCGACTATCAATCACGCAAACTGTTACAAACAAACAATTGAAATTGTGTTGTAATTTTTACTAGCTTACTCTGTTAAACAGTTTCCCATTAAGTTTGTGCTCACAGCAAACAGCTTTTCACTAACTAAAAGAAAAACTTAACAGGAAAGCAACCACATTGTTCTCTAAACGCTTTCCTTAAATACGCCACGTCTTATTACTATTATTAGTATTCCTTCTGACTAAAGTGTACATACAAAATTACCACGCTTATATTGTTCGAATATTAATATTTGTACAAAAGATTAAGATGAATGAGCAATGAACGTATTGTCATAATTGTTCAAGAGCAATTAATGAGAACAGAAAGCTCTTCCCATCTCTTGCCTTGCAAATTCTGACTGTTAAATGCATTCCAAAACATAAATCCTTATGAATTTAGTTGACAACTAACAAATAACTCCATAAACTATTCCAATTACTAAATGCTTCATTTCGAAGTACTTCTTCGCTTAAATTGTGTCTGGATGTGAGTATTTTATCAATGAACAGTAATATTATGTGAGAGATACATTTTTATTCTTAAAAAGCGTAAGAGAGATTTATAATGTAAATTACGTTATAAATTCTGTGTAGCTCTTTATGGATAAGTTGCGCTAGTCATAGTTACTATTCTCATTTATTCATATGGCTCGTCACATTAAATGCACCAAATCGCAAAGAGCGTTTTTATTAAACTACATAATTGAATAATGCAAGGGAAGCCACGAACAAGTACGTTGCATTTCATCTTTCTTTATTCAAAACTTGATTCATATCAGTGTCCTGTAAATGGGAAAATCACAATGCAATGTGAGCTTTTAAATAAAATTATTTCAATACTAACTGTTTGAAAAAAGGTGTTATCATCGTTTGAATATTTTAGGAAGGAGAAAAAACGATAATTCATTGTTGAAAACCTATTTTTAAAATCCAACTTTTTACATTATAGAAGAATGTGCTACGTTTATCGAAACGTAAAGTTTCTATGAAATTCTCCTATCTAACCCCATCAACTAACTTAAATCTGTTGAAGAATTTTCTCATTTTTTTATGTTTCAAGAGTGACCTTTTTTTAAATAATTGTTTCTGCAAGACTAATTATTGTTTTATAAATATAATTATTGCCCTTTGGGTAAATTAATGTGTTCAGTTAGTACTTAATTCAATAACATACACGTATGTAGATGGCAGAAAAATGTTTGCACCAGACTAGTCTAGTCAGCAACCTCAGGTGTAGCAATAAAATAATTCATGTAATTCTTATCTTCTCGATTTGAAGAGGTTATTACAAAGCATTAAAGTCTGAAAATTTATTAACTGGGATAAAACAAGAAGAAAAACCAGACCATATAATTTTCTTCATTATCTCAGTTAAAAATAATTCAAATCAGAAATTTAGATTGTGTTATTTCTGGAAATACGCCGACTATAGTTAACAAATTTCGAGATAGAATTTCCTAAACCTTTTCCTAAGAGAAAAATTAAGTAATCCTTCAAACTGTGAATCCTTAGAAAAAATCTTCCAATGTTACAAGTCTTGCCAAAAACTGCTTTGTACATAGATATTATTATGTAACTGTACTGTAATGATTTTATAGGTTTTAGAAGAAACTGAAAGCGTTTCGTTGAAATTCATCATCTGCATACTTCTATGGTCTTCTAGATACTTGGAAAAAGTCACTTGCTGACGACACCATGTTTTGTAGAGAGGAAGTATTAAAGTAGAAAAGAGATATTCCACTGTCTTTTCGTTTTAATCATCAACCTGAACAGAAAATCATTGAAATCACTTCAAGTGTTGACTGCAAAACTTTAATAGAGCACCTAAGGTAACATCGTGTTACTCACAAACTTTGTTTTTAGTATGATGATGAATTTTAAAAGCTTTCCTGCGACGATCTTGTATGCGTTCGTAGACAACTTTTAAAGAATCAAAGTTGCTAGAGCATTTCACATCTTATTCCAGTACGATTGTTTCTTGTTATCTAGCAACGACTGTAACCGTTGAAATTAAAAAAGAACTCGCGTTTTTCCCCACTGGTGATGATTGTAGAAATCTGCTGATCAATTTCTTTTAATCAACCTTAACCCTGCTAAGTATCAGCGAATAGAAAGTACGCTATGATCTCGCGATACTTTTAAGTTTTAATTTTGTCTCTTTTCTTAGTCGCTGTACCAACGGACTTTAACGTTTGGATCAAATAATTGGAGGCAAATGTATCAACGCAAGTAAAGTTCTATAGGAAAAACTCAAAGAGTAGGTTGACCTTTTAAGTCATTTCCAATCTTCTCGCATGCAACCAAAGAGATGAATGACGGAACGGAGATTGTAACCAAGACAGACAACCTACCTCTGCTTTTCTTATACGAGAGTACACTACTCCTAAGTGAAAGCCTACAGCTAGCCAGAAAGAATCATTTCATAGAAGAAGATCCATCTGCGTCTAGGAAGGAGTATTCAACCACGCATCACCTTCTGTGGCTGATGCAGCTATTAAACAAAACTGACCCTCTGGTTCGGCTGCTTTCTTCAAAAGTCGGCTTTGTATCAGCTCAACAAGAGGATTATCCCACATCGACTGTGTGGTTACTGGGAACTTCCAAAATCTTTAAATTGGGTAGCCTTTAATTGATTCCTTCCTAAATGGTGAGATCAGACTGTAGTAAATTTACGGAACCAGGACGCGAGATCACTAGGATTGAACAGTGAAGTGAAGCCAAGAAAGCCGGAAGTGCAAGTCCAGTAGCTTTTTGGATCTCCAGACTGTCTTCTTCTCTACATAAACGCGGTGACATTGTAACCGACGTACTTACCAACCGCCATCACCGTGCCGCGATCATAAATCATAGGACATCGGAACGCCCAACTGCTGAATCACCACGTCCCTAAGCTCTGAGTTAAGAAAAATGTGCCGCACACCAAAAATTCAGTAACCACACCAATGCTAGTATTTATGTCCGTTCAGTAAGTCCCGCCACTACCCCAGACGAAGAGGAGTAAAAGCAACTTAAACTACCTTGAATAGCAGCAAGAATTTGCCATTCCATTATCAAAGAATCGCAAATTCTATTAAATTCTTTCACTATAATGACCTTTACAGGTTTGAAAGCTTACCCAAATGGAAACCTGTCCTGTTATCTGTTTTTATCAGAAGGAATATCTTACGACTTATCTGATTAAATGCAAAACTTGAAGCTTGGCCACAGTCTTCAGTCATGCGTGGCTTTATTTCAAATTCATTTTTGTTTTTCAGATTACTCGTCGTTATTCTTTCACGTACATTTTTGTGTAGTTTTCAATCGAGCATCTGATAAGGAATTAAAGAGTTTAAAAGAACCCAGGAAATTTAAGTTGATTTAGATATTTTTCCATTTTTTCAGGATGTTTGAACAAAATATTTTTTTGTGTCACCATACAATTGATTATACAGGATTTTTGAGTTTTAGTTATTTCATAAATAGAACCTAGAATTTAATTAAAAGATAACGAAGCAAAATAAGTGAGAAATCCTAATTTATCATCAGAAGAAAAAAAAGTGACCTTAAAATAAATGTAATCTAGGAATCAGTGACAACTTGTTTGGCCAAACACAAAATCTACTAACATTGTACCTTATATTGCTAATTACTTTTTTCAAACTCTCACTGTGGCGTGGCTGAATTTAATAATTGTATTGAAGGAAATCTCGTTGTAACTATGAATTATAGTATGTGGACAACCTCATATTTGCAAACATATTCCTAGTTAACATACATTATATGTAGATGTCGTGTTTGGAATTATAATTTCAAACATATGCTCGTATGCAAATGATTTTGTATTGGATTGATGAAAAGAGGAAATGATATTGAATTTGGTTTGTAAACGAAGTGGAATTTTACCATACAATTTGGTATAATTGTTCCTTCCAAAACTGAATTGAATAGAATGTAGGCAATATACTTGAATATTAAAGTTATAAAGAAGATGATTTCTCAAAGAAATGTAATAAAGTAGACTCATAACTTACATAAAAAAGATGTGGCATAAATTATTCTAAGAAACAGACAATTATATATACAGATATACATAGAGCAGTAAAAAAGAATATTAAATTTTTCGTAAACCAAGCTACTAAAAAATATCAAGTTATATGTTTATGTGAATTGGTTTTGACGTGTTTACTGTCAGCTTTAAAAAACTTTAACTTTAGTCGTTTGGCAAAAAATTTATTAGAAGAGAGCCTTCATTTCAAATAAATTAAAAAGTTTATTAAAATAGTACATGAATTTTTTATTTTATATTTTTTGTCTATGTGGTTAATAAAAACTTTAATAAACAAAAGAGAGCTGATGCTGAGTTTAAAATTATTTTAATAGCAAATTTCTGTAGGGTCAAAAAAAGCTGAAAATCTGTGACTAATCTTTATATACGCACCCACTTTTTAACGAGATGTCAGACTCTCTACGATAAAGTTTTGATGAGTGTTCCTATCGTTTTGAAAACTTAAAAGAGAATTTACCAATACGTATGTCACAAGGACAATTTAAAACTTTTCTTCGATGGCATTTCTATTTAAAGAACTTTATTGAATTTAAAATTGTAAGTCTCTTCATTTAAAACAACCAATTCTTGCCGCCTAAAGATTTAATTATGTAACTGAAAGTTAAGATAACTTCATTAGTACTAGGACGGGTATGCAATTCTTTCTCTAAAACTTCAAATCTTGATTGTATTATAAGAAAAATTCTATTTTAGGGATTTTTATTTTGTTCCACGGAAACAGTTGCTTGCAGTGTAGTATAGTTCTAGTGTTCGAAAGAAAAAGTAACGAATGCATTTAAAATAAAAGTGATAGCGTTCATATCGATTCGTGGCTTCATGTTTCAGAAAATCTACAAAGATAATCTCCATGAATCTCTTAGATTTGCAATAGTTGGGCGCCATTGCAATGCTTTAGAATTTAGAGGTTTAGCTATTTTATGCTCTCAAGCCAGAACGGTATTACAGGGGTAGGTCGTAAGTTGTAAACAACACCTCCCTCTAAGGTTACAAACAGCAACCTTCTTAAATCTAGAACAAAAAAAAAACGGTCACCAGATTCAACACCTAGTAAACTAAGCCTTTTAAAGCCAACAAAGACGCTGTTTCTGATTTTAGTTACGGGTGAAAACAAGAATCTAAAACCGGTAGCTCACAAAATGATATTTTACGTTAAGATAGCGTAGATATATTTTTCCTTTGCTACATTAATTACACTGAACGTACATAAGTATTTTTTAGATCTAATCAGCAATTCACAAAACTGTATCATAGTAATTGAACCTGCACTGTTGATCTGACGTTTAACAATACCTTTGAAGAAGAGCTTCAGGTACGCAAAGGTGCTTGTCGCAATTTTCTATTAAGTGGTTCACAAGATACTAATATTATACTAAACGTAACCACAAAGAAGTAAATAATATGAGAACAATCTCCAGATCCAAACAAGAATTAACGTAAAATAACACATGGGCTGAAAAGTCCCAGGCCTAACAAAGAAAACACGGTTTTTTTGTTCAAAATTAGATTTATTCATCAACGTAATTTCCATCAAGAACAACGCAATCATTCCAGCGCCGCTCTAACATTTCAATACCACTTTTGTAGAACGATTTATCTTTTACCTCAAAATAGGACTCAGTTTCAGCGATAACCTCTTCATTCGAGCGAAATTTCTTACCGGCAAGCATTTTTTTTAGGTCTGCGAACAGCCAGTAGTCGCTGGGAGCCAAATCTGGCGAATACGGTGGATGTGGGGGCAATTCGAAGTTCAATTCATCTAGTTTTGCCATTGTTTTGATTGACTTGTGACACAGTGCGTTGTCTTGATGAAACAAAATTTTTTTCTTTGCCATATGCGGTCATTTCTTTGCAATCTCGGCCTTCAAACGCTCCAATAACGCTATATAATATTCACTGTTGATGGTATTTCCCTTCTCAAGATGGTCGATGAATATTACACCACGCACATCCCAAAATACCGAGGCCATAACCTTTCCAGCCGATTGTTGTGCTTTCGGTCGCTTTGGACGAGGTTCACCAGTTGCTGTCCACCCAGATGACGATCGTTTTGATTCCGGAGTGAAGTGATGGATCCATGTTTCATCCATTGTCACATATCGACGCAAAAATTCCGGTTTGTTACGTCTAAACATGGCCAAACACTGCTCAGAAACATCAACACGTTCTTGTTTTTGGTGAACAGTGAGCAAACGCGGCACTCACTTTGAGCAGAGCTTTCTTATACGCAAATGCTCATGCAATATAAAGCCAACACGTTCTTTTGATATCTTTACAATGTCAGCTAACTCACGCAACTTCACTTTTCGATCATTCAAAACGATTTTGTGGATTTTTTTGATGTTTTCTAGTGTTACCACCTCATTTGGACGTCCACTGCGTTCTGCATCATCGGTGTCTGTACGACCACGTTTGAAGTCAGCAAACCAACGTTTTATTGTTGTTTCTGATGGAGCGGAGTCCCCATAACACTTTTCAAGCCATTGCTTCGCTTGAACGGTATTTTTTCCCATCAAGAAGCAGTGTAAAATTAAAACACGAAATTGTTTTTGATCCATTGTTTTGAAAATAACAAAAGTAGCGCCACTCTTAGCACAATAATTCACAAAATAATGAATAGAATATCATGAAATTTTAACAGTTGTCTTTTGAAGGTTAGTACTAACTGAAAAAGCGGTGAATGCAATAGAACTAGCTCTATCTATTTGTTAGACCTGGGACTTTTCAGCCCATGTTAAGTAAACGAGCAGTTAAAATACCAAAAGGCAAAAACAAAAAAAAGGAGGAAAAAAAAGCCAAAAGAAAGAATTTAGTGGTGATAAACAATGTAGAGTAAACTGTTCAAATTAGGCAAAACTCAAATGTGAAATTGCCATGTTTCGAAAACCAGTAAATCGAGTTTTACCATATCTGCCTATGTTGGTTCCCTTTGGCGTATAACTAGCAAGAATTTTCTGTAACCATAAGTGCAACATTGATGGAATGGGAGTGCTGTCTTCAGAATCATCAACCCATCTACCTATTTGTACTTGATTAAATTCTGATCCATGAGCATCCTTTAGTAGAGGTTGCAATTGGGTATTTGAAGGATCAAAATGGGACCAACAGGTCTTGTTAGAAGAATATGTCTGCAAAATCATTGGAAGAAGTTTTATATCATTCAGAATTTCGCCGCCAAAACTCACGGCAAAATGAACAAGATTTCTTTTCTCTACATTTCTTTTCTGGATATAAGCGAATCGAGTTTTGCGAATTTGTAAATAGGAGACTATGTTATGGCTGTACGCCAAAGATGGTCAACTATAGCCAAATTTGAAAAAGATCGGAAAAACTTGAGTATTTTAAAATAATTGAAAGAAGCTTTGTAAAACAGTTGTCTTCTTGTAGCATTTGCGAAAATTGATCGGCAAGTGTTCCGTACCTATCTTCAAACCTATAATAGACCACTGTTTGTTAACGGGTAATTAATGGCAAGTCGCATATCGAGCAATCTGTGTTGACCTGTAGAATCTAGAAAACATGATTGAACTACAGTAGTGTTTAATGGTTGTGGGCATTAATTTCTAAACAAAATAGTATTGAGCCTTTAAAAAAACATGAAGTCTTACGTCAACGAAGTTTCTATCGATTTATATTGAAGATGGGGTGCGTACTAGAGAAAACCCATACGCGATATGCACGCTGGTGTGGACACCAGGACGCCGAATACTAGTAGTTATGTGCATATAGAATACCGTAATATGCATCAAATCAACGCTGATGCGTTTTCTGAATCTCACTAACTACTAAACCGATTTTAATAATTTGGTAACATTGATACATTTGTGGTAGAGAAGAGATGCTCCACCTAAAAAACTGTTTGGACTTAATGCCTGAAATCAAGGTTCATAGAAAGGGGTTTTGTTTTTGGAAAGCCTGGTTTTACAGGCGTAGTTGAGGTTTTTGTGTTATTTTGCTACAAGGTGTCCGATTTAAAATTGAAGGTCTTCTATCAAAAGAAGCAAACTAAATAGATGAAATTCTTTTTATGCACTCACGCCAAGCAAATTGTCATGTCGTTGAAGACAGATCACCGTTCTAGTTCGGTGTAACTGTCTTCAAACTCAGTTTCCAAACTAATTTGGGCTTGTTGTTTTATGATACTCAGTAAATACCAAGCCTTTGATTGGTCAGTTGAACTTGAAATTCTCTTCTTTTTCCAAACATGCATTGTTTTTATCCCTGTCTTTCTATTTTAATTGTATTGGTTTTGAGCAAAATCTTCCTCTCTCTTGTTTGTCTGAAATGTATAGGTTTGACTCAGAGTTTCTTTTCTTTTAGCTTGAATTGCTTAGATTTCATTTAGCTTTTTATTTACCCTAAACTGAATTTCTTTCCGTGTTTCTTTTCTTGAGTTTTGCTGTGTTCACGAACTGTCTCACAGTTGGGACAGACAAAGCTATGTATGATTTATTACAGTACATACTAATTAATTCATGTCTAGTTTTCAATCTTAAGCTAGTTCACAAGCTCATTGCAATGGTTGGAAATTTGATTTCAGTTGGGAGCATTTGGTGATTGTATACTGATTCTGCTTTTGTTTTCCAAGTCTTTTTTGCTGCGCCTTCTCCGTGCTTCTTCTGTTTCCCATATTTGCGATTTCTCTTTCTCAAACACACACCTTATCATCCGAGTTTGTCAATTTTTGTTTTACAGCAAGCGTGTGAAAATTATTATAGTATGCAGGTATTGATCAGTTTATCTGTTTGATCTATTTTGTAGCTAGTTATTTTGTTCTCATGGAAAAGATTTTTAATTCAGCTCTTCAGAAAGTGTATGATGTCAGTTGTTTCAGCCCTATAAAGTCTATGATTATATTAAAAATCTAAAAGAAAGTTTTTGAAAAATGTTAGATGACTTTTGCAGTAGTTGCGTTTTATTATAAAGCGACCCTGATAAATATTGTACTGATACTAAAAGTTATGTCACGCAATAAATCGCTGGGAAATTTCATATGGTATTGCGATGACCTCCTTTTAACTAAAATAAACATGAATAAGTTAAGCATTTTATTAGATTAAGGTAATTCTGACATAATTTAGAAAGCTCAGTGTCTAAAATGAAAATTATCGAAACGCATTCCGAGCAACTTAACAACAATCACTACTTTATGGCAGTTTTATGTTACTGACGTGAATCTACTCACTTTAATTCGATTTTTCGTGTTCTGTTTCCAAACAGAAAACTGATTTATAATTTCTGTAAAAACCCAATTTGTAAAGCATGTGAATATTAGATGACGTCACTAGATATCACAATATTACTTAGTTGGCAGTAAACTATGTAATTAAACTAATATCTAAACCATAAAACAGTAATGTCTAAATCGTAAAACTTTTTGAATGAAAAATAGCAATGAAGTTTATGTTCTGAAAATTGTCATTTTTAATCACAAAAGACCGTCAATTTTATTTTTATTACAAGAAGAGTTGGTAATTTATTTCCTTAAATAAAAGAGAATGCTTCATGAAATAACTTTTGTTTACAGCGCTGTTTTCCTTCTTTATGTTACCGCAACACATTTCTCTGAGATTTTCATCGGCGCAAATCTTTATTGCTAGAACCTAGACCGTCCTTCATTCTCCTTTATTGTCCAAGAATAATAACTAGCAGTCTTGTAACTATTAAGCTCAAATGTCTCCACTTCATTTCAATTTAGCGCATTACGCAGAGTCGCTTCTTAGAATGTCGTAGCAGACACGTAGAATACTGACATACTTTAGTTATAAATTTTCTGTCTTTACTAACTTTCACTTTTAATTTACGTACACGTAAACTAAAATATCATTTTTGGTTTGAAACTAAGTTAGAAAACTTCCAGAAGGGAATAAAGCAAGAGATACAACTGAAAAAATATTTTTGTTTCTTTTTAGTTTCCTGAAGCGTGTTGTGTAAGTGAAAGTAATAATCATAATTCATAATGGGGGGTAAAAAATTATCCTTAGTAAAAACCAACTATTCTTTTCGAAAATTTATGTACATAGTAGAGGTTGTTTGAGGCTCTTCTATATGTTAGACTTTTGTAAAAAAAAATAATAGAATTTATGAACTTCCATTTTGTAGGTAAAAAAATTGAAAATATGATTTTTTCTCAAAATCGATGTTTTATCAGGAATAAATGTGAAACACAAATTATTAGCTTTCCGATTATAATCTTGATTTTAACAAAAGAACAGTGCATTGCGTGAGGGTATAATTTGTTGTAACTAATGCAGTGTGTTCGGTAACATATTATTTATTTCTTTTTTATTTAAGCTATGTACAGGGTGTATTTAAAATAGTTTCAAATGCGCATTTAACTTAGGAAGAAATGTAACTGCTGCATTCTTATCGTGAGATGCATCGTTGTCGAGCAACACTAACTAAAAAATGTATTTTATATAATTTTGTGTTTTGTGTCAAACGTAAAGTATTGTTATTAATTTCTAAATCATTTAGTTTAGCGACTTTAATAAACTAGCTGTTTTGAACTCCCTGTCTTTCAACTGAATTTCTTAC
Source organism: Ignelater luminosus (assembly GCA_011009095.1). Lineage (NCBI taxonomy): Eukaryota > Metazoa > Arthropoda > Insecta > Coleoptera > Elateridae > Ignelater > Ignelater luminosus. Next base: position 7,935 of record VTPC01003037.1, on the reverse strand, counting down.
TAATCAGGTAATCAGAAATTTATTTAATTTTTGTTTAAAACGAGTTTCTATGCAAAAACTTGTAAGAATCTTTATATATTTGTTAACCTCACTTGTGCGCTTGATATTAACACATTACTTATATTTTCCAAAAGCTTATCTTCTAAAAACTGAAGGTACTTTTAACCTGACTTGCTGTTCCTGAAAGGGACCAGCGGACGTTCTAGAAATAAACTCTTTTTCAGCTTGGAATTGGAAAAAGGAGAATATTAAGTGAATAAGACGTGGCGCTATCAAAACCTAAAGATATATCTAACTTGACTTGTCATTTCCGAAAGGAACCGTTGGATATCTTATGAGTAAACTCCGCTTCAGTCAGGATTGGAAAAAAAAGGAGGAGGTTAGTGAATGAGACGTGGCGCTACCAATTTGCGGCAATGCTCGCGGTGGTAAACGCGGAACGTCAATAGCGGTGTAGAATCCATTTGAGCGATGAAGCAATAAAGCAGCAGTAGGGCATAATATTAATGTCTATGATAGTATCCGAATTTCGTGGTTTACGTTGTTAGAGGATTCAGATACATAGTGGCGGCTTCTTTTAAGTAGAGTCTACCGACGTTATGCTAGAGGTGGTTCGCGTGTAAAGGTTTATTGAAGTGGACAGTGATAAATCGTCAAAATACTACGACGGTAGGTTCGTGAGAATGTTTTGGTATTCATGTTCAGTAAATGTGAGGACACTACGTTACTCAGGGATGGATGGGGTAAGGTGTACCAGCCCGTCGGCGTTGTTCCTTGGTTCAAGTGACTCCAGTAATGAAATTCAAAAATACCTCATACCTCATCTAAAACTTTTTATTGAATTTAGGTAATTAAATAGTTAAGTAACTGGGAAAGCAACAAATACATGACAAACTTCACAGCAGCATATCTTTTTCATTCTGTTCAATTAAAAAAAATACATAATAAGCTGCAAAACATTAAAATAAACAAAACTCCGAGAAAAATAAAAATTATATTTACACTTATTTAAATGTAGTAATTACTGATACTTCTTGGTTATCAATATCTTTTAAATTGTTCTTCTCTATATTCATAATCATAAATGATTCTAATCTGCTATCTGATATCCGACTACGCAACCTGTTCTTTATATACTTCAAAATGGAGAAAAATCTTTCACAAGTAACTTGGGATACGGGAAGGGTCAGGAGGTAAGCCGTGGCCAACGCAGAATATGCACCTTGAAACAGATTATATTTTAAAATCGTCACATAGCAACATATGGCGCAGTTTTGGCAACTTCTACAAAGCCTTGACTTTTCTTGGTCTTTGGTCATATCATCGGTTTCTAATTCATAGTCGTCAGAATCGAAATCAAAATTAAGATTATAATCAGTTTTGTGCGAATTTTCAATGGTCAGTCTTGTTTTATCTTCTCCCAGTTTTCAGCAAAGCTTATAAGTTCTTCTTTTAGCGTTGTCTCGATAGGAAATCCATACAGTTCTCAGGGAGTCTGTTGCTGTTAATCTCCTTAAAATATTTTGGGGCCAGTGCAGAAAAATCTCTAGACAAATCCATATTTTTAGAAAATCATCTGCTCATGGATTCTACTGCAACATCCATTACAACGTTATATGGTGCTATTCTGAACTTTTTTTATTCCGACTTTGGTTGCGTATCTTTAGACCTTTCATCAAAAATCTTTTTTTGCTAACCTACGACGAACTTTAGGAAAATCTTCGATTTCTATATCAATGTGTTCTCGCAAATTTAATTTACCATTAATCCACAGTATAATTTTTTTTGTTGCATCTTGAATATCACGCTGCATTGAGCGCAGTTGCTGAACAGCAGTTTGCACCATGGCATTATATCTATGTCTGCATGTATCATGATAGGGGACCCGTTATTGTAAATATTTTTAAAAAAATTTGAGATGCTATTACAGCTTCATACTTTAATAACTCCTCCTTGTAATTTTTGGCAGCAACTCGGGTATCAGAACTGATTTTTGTATTATCTTCAAGCGTTTGCAGAGTATCGATAACATCTACGTATAAAGCCGATTTCGGGTTATTAAACTCCCCAACGATTTTGTTCAATGCTGCCTCTTTCGCCTACCAGCGTATTTTTCCAATGGATTGTAACCTTTTACGTTTTAGATTTTTCGAAGTTAAAGTCCAAACATCCATTCTCTGATGATAATCTTTTAGCAAAACCGCAACGGAATTTAACAAAACGTAGAAAGAGATGCTGCTTTGATATGCGCCTTCATAAGATCACAGATTCATTTTTGAAGAAAGTCCATTATAATCTCCTTGCATATTGGCCGCACCGTCGGTGGAGTCCGCGATAGTTTTCTGGACTTAAACCGTTACTTTGCAAGGTATCCATCAACATGTCGTGAAAACCTTGTCCTGTAGTGTTATGACAAGGAATAATCGAAAGGAGCCTCTCGCAAATGTTTCCAGTGTAAACGTATCTGTAGATCTGTAACCGAAATGCACTGCACTGACAAAAGATTTGGCTGTAAGTATTTCCTCAAAAATAACTTGTATGCACAACTTTAAATTTACTTTTAAAGTAAACGCACATTATTTTAAATATTTTTGTGAGGACCGTAAATTTGCCCTAATGCCCGGCCGTCCCATCCATTCCTGACGTTACTTGTAGATAGACGGCGTTTGCACATTTTGGAAGTTGATGAACTGCAAAAACAATTTAATATAGTTACAGGAAAATCGCAAAGTAATGGTGGGGTTATACTAATAAAGTCAGTAAAAGGTAAAATAGTAACTTTCTAGTGTTAATGTCCTCTAGTTTGCAATTGACAGTGAAACCTACCGAAGACAATATTTTTTTGCACAACTGGAAATTTCAAAACTTGCTTTTCGAACACTGTGATTAAATTATATGCAGTGTATCAAATCGTAACCTGTTATTAGGGTAAATCATAGCATTTTTGCTTAATCTCGTGGTGGTTTAGGGTTTAGCTTCCTCCTACAAAGCGTAGCTGGATAACACTGAAAGGAAGCAATTAGTATGACTCAGGTTAACTTAGTAGCTCGGTTTGTAAGATCCTATACGTCGGACAGGAATTTTTAAAATAAAAAGAAGTAGATAATTGAATGCGTGAATTCTTATCTCCTGTATCTACCACCAGGGACAAATGAACGATAATGTGCTTCCGATAGTAATCTACAATGTGACTCCAAAAAAAAAACAACAACTACTTGTAACAATAAATTTATTATACTATTATATTAAATAGTTTGCAAATACAAAAATAACCACAAGAAAATAAATAAAACAAGAAAACTGGATTAAGAAAACAAACATTAAACTGAAAACACTGATAAAAGTGCAAATGTTATAAATTTATGTGCTTAAGATGGAAGAGGGCTAACAAATACGACCCGGTTTAGTTCAGCGCAATTATGTCGTGACAAAGTTCAGTTTGGCTAAATACGGACACTTTACAATATTAAATGATGCAATTATTTGTGTATGAAAAATGTACTTTTGTATAAAAAACGTTTAGTTTATTAACTGTGCTGACGGATATGCAAATATTATTATATTATTACTAAAGTAATTAATTTCGTGTTTTAATATTACTATGTCCATAAAGTAAGTTCATTTTCTATTTCCCGCCGTTGCAGCGATGCGATCGCAGTTCCGCGCATGCGCGGCAATGACCTTGTATCGTTACTAAGCGATTGACGCCATTTTGAGTTAGTTATCTGCTGTTATCGTGTCACAGTGCTTATTTATAATGGCGAAGGTAATTGAAAATTCCGCCGATTGCGAGATTAGATCAGTGATTCGGTTTCTCAATGCGAAAAATTTGAAACCAGTGGACATTCATCAACAGCTCTCTGAGGTGTATGGACAGAATGTAATGTTGTGGTTGTGAGATGCGTAAAAAAATTCAACAATGGCCGTGTAAACGTGCACGATGAAGGAAGAAGTGGACGTCCATCATTGGTTAATGATGAACTTGTTCATGCAGTGAATGAAAAAATTAGAGGAAACCGTAAGTTTACGATTTCTCTTCTTTCTATGAAATTTCCCCTAATTTCACGATCCCTTCTTCATGAAATTGTTCATGACAAACTGGGCTATCGAAAGCTTTGTGCACGCTTGGTACCGAAAACTCTTACCGAGGATCACAAGAAAAAACGCCTAGGTGCTGCTCTTGAATTTTTCACTCGTTATCACAATGACGGGGACCATTTCCTTAACAGTATAGTGACTAGGGACGAGACTTGGGTAGCCTATGAGACACATGAGACAAAACGGCAATCGATGGAATGGAGGCACACATCGTCACCAGCAACGACAACATCGAAGCCGAATTTGACAACCCGGAAAATCATGTGCACAGTGTTTTGGGACAGATGTGGTGTTCTTTTAGTGGACTTTCTACCACGGGGCGAAACAATTACCGCTATTGCTTATTGTGATACGCTAAGGAAAGTGCGTCGTGCAATTCAGAATAAGCGCCGTGGAAAGCTCACTAGCGGCATTTTGTTGATTCATGACAATGCTCGCCCCCACACTGCAAACCTTACACAGCAACTTTTGACTCAATTTGGATGGGAACAATTTGACCACCCACCGTATAGTACGGACCTTGCTCCCAGAGACTTCTTCCTGTTTTTAAGCCTAAAATCAAACCTCGCTGGCAAGAAATTCAATGACGACGATGAGATTAAAGGACATGTTGCAACTTGGTTACAGTCACAGGCGTCAACGTTTTATGACGAAGGAATACAAAAATTAGTGCCACGCTATGATAAATGCTTACAAAATGGTGGTAGCTATGTTGACTAATAGTTTTAAGTCTACAGATTCTTTTGCAATAAATTATTTTTCCTAATATACATTTGTTTTATTTTACCAGTAAAAATGAACTTACTTTCTGGACATAGTAATAACAGAAGGTGAGTAATATTAATTACATTCTAATTATCTAATAAACAAATAACTTGCCACACTAGCGTATACAATCCTAAATACCCTAACATTAGATGATTTATTGAAACTGTTACGAACAGAAACTAAAACTTTGAAAAGAGGTAATCTAACCTCACTAAGTTATCATAAATTTAAATGGATTTTAATTTAAATCAAATACATAGCTATTACAATTAAAAGCCTTTAGGAGAGGTACAGCCTTTACATAAAACTAACTCCGCCCGATATACTCAACTCGACCAAGTAAAGCCTCCTATAGGAAAATTACGTAGAAAACCACCACCGTGCGAGGCAGTTGCTGTATGGTGTCATCATGAAATTGTCTACTCTGCAGTGTATCTTTGTAGAACGTCTTTAAAGAGAATTTAATATAAAATTGATTAACAGGTTAATTAAAAACTGCTTCAGTAGCCACATCAGGTCAAAAGGCAGTTACGGTACTCCAGAATAATTAGGATGAAATTCCAAGACCATGTGGCATTAAATATACTTAAATTTATTATAAATTGAACAATATTTTCTTGAGGACAAGGTAAACCTTGTTGTTAGCTGATTTAATTAGAATTAATTAACGGCTAAAAATGCTCCCTAAAATTATTGAATTATTGAAAAACGCTGTAGAAACATCCTAAAACGGGCCTAGCAAAAATAAGGATTAGAACTTTAATTTAGAAAAATCGTAATTAACATACTTGGGTTCTAGAATGCCGATCAGGAAATTGAATATTAAATGTTTGTTGTTAACTTTAAGGTCGCTTCTGTATGGTTACCATAGTAATATAAATAAAGAAACAGCAGTGTACAAATAGCTGGCGAGTTTTAAAATATTGTAAACCAATGAGTGTTTCTGTAGTCAATTCAATGACTAGAATCGTTACGAATAGCACAATCAAATTTTTGAGTTATGATTGATCCAACAGCAATTTAATACCGGAATTTGACAATGCAAGGACAATTTAGATATTTTGGCAATTATCAAGTCAGATACGAAGAAAATCATTGATGAGACTGACAAGTTCTGTTTAGTAAAGTCGCTGTTGCATTAACTGACTTCTTAGTTCCTGATACGTTAAGCTCTACAAGTGCTTTCTGGATCTGATTTTTTATTCTCAGAACTGGAAACAAAAACTGTTTCGGAAAGATGCTCAAAGCCGAAAGGCTCATTACTAGGAACTACAGCTCGGTATCAAACTTCCGATAGATTCTTTGAGGGAGTAGCTTTCCATCAGGTCTGTCCGGATGTTATCGTTGCAAGGCAAACAGCGTTGTTTTAATATACATTAAGAAATTGAGCGAAAGGCAGAGTTTCTTGAGCACAAAAGCTTTTTTGATATGTCAAATATGCCATGTCATAACACTTATAACACATTTAAATGTTTGGTCACAGAACTGATAACAGTCAAATGCCTTTAATTGGAGAAAGTAATAATTGCTCCTTATACAGAGATTTGTCTGTTTTATAAATAGAAAGTGTGATTTTAAATTCTCTTTGGTGTTTTTATTTAGACTCTTAATGATTTCTAGATTATTATCAATAAAAAAGCTTGAAATTGTCAACTTTTCAATCTGTTATTCCGTAAGAATAAAACAAATTTATTTTTATTTAATATTATAGAACGTCAATAAAAATGGAAATTCACAATAACCATTTATTTTGCATACGTCAGTTTGTTTTCAATGTAACGCACTCACTGTTAAATTCCGTTATCCCTTGTAAACTAAAATGATAGCTTTCAGTCCTTAAAGTGATCAATATTTCACAAAAGCAATCTGTGTTAATCAAACTTAATTATTCTTATGACTTCCCGGCTGTTATTGATAAACTTATGAAATCAAACTCAAACATGTTTTAGGAATCCATTACTAATAATATCAGTGAATACATTTTTGATAGACAACTTTTTTTTAATTGAAGGTAATTGTCAGAATAGAAGATGTACAAAACATAAAACCATCTTCAGGGTAACGATAGGAACAATAAGTGTAGTTAATGTTTATTGCTTGACACGAATTTAAAATCATACCAGATTCTTGAAAACACCCTGTGAATACATATGAATTGATCATAACGCCCACTTAAGATTTATATCTTATATCAGAAACCAATATCTAATCTTTCACGTGGGAGATATAAAAAACCAGAATTTATTTTTCCTCTTTTTCCCTTTGAAAATCAGATATGCATTCTGTGTTTAATCCCCTCAGCCATGCATCACGTATCACGACTTTTTGCATATCCTAGTGAGTGGGCTGTTAGCATAGGTTATCAGTATCACAAAAGCATGGACATGAATGACAGTAATTGCAAATACACCTACTCGTCAGGCACACATACGCGTAGTATACATATACACGTTGGTACAGGCATGTAATAAATGTAAACGTGATGATAAAATATTAGATCGCTGATGCGCCCTTCTATCCTTGGTTTAAATTTAGTTATCTAATGCGTTCTAACCGTGTTAATAATTCCTAGGCTAGCAGGAAATTTGGAAAAGAGATTTAAAGCTGTTTCAGTGAAGCTTTATTTATTATTTACTTATAACCTTTTAATCTCCGCTTACTTTATCCTTATCATCACCCTTTCAAGTTAATGCTTCTTATCCATACCAAAAACAAGTTTGAGAAGGTTTTGAATTTCTTTAATTTTACTAATTAATTAGGAAACTTAAGACCTCTCGAAATATTATCACTCAGGTTATTTATTTGTTTGAACTTTAATTAACTCAAGGCCCTTAAAGGTTACACAAATCACCCGTTGCTGTAAGCTACTGACCTAAAAGGATTTACAGGATATCCTCACTTTCCAGTTATCCCTCACAACACCATGGACAAGTTTATCTTTGTTGTTCGCGTAAATTGAGGATTTTATGAAGTTATTAACATTTTTATTGCGCTATTAGACAGTTTGTTGCCTGTCTAGTATAAGAATATCGTTTTATAATCTGTACACGTTTTCGTATAATTTGTGTG
>VTPC01003036.1:0-15838 GCA_011009095.1 Ignelater luminosus | reverse complement strand
TTTATTATCATTCTTTATAATTCACGCTTGGATAAATGTTAAGAAATAAGTTTTTTTTTATATAAAATTATTAACAGATGATGATTTCACCAATAGCAGATACAATTTTCTTACAAAAGGTTTATCTCCAGGAACGCAATATAAATTAGTTTGACATGACAAACAAATTTATTTATTAAACAATATTATGATAAGCTCTCTGTTTTAAAAGTAACTTTTATTATCCATGTAATGACGTCGTACGTATAGTATCAGCTACGAAAGGAAAGAAGAGCATAGTACAGTCAACTCATAAAGTAATGTGATTTTCTGCAGGCTATCATTGACATTAGAAAATCTCTGGACTTGCAGACCTCTTAAGATTGATGACATATTTCTGTAATACAAAACTGCTGTCATTCTGAACGTTCAAAAATTTCAGAGAAGCGTTTCTTCAATCTATAAAGTCTTTAAGAAACTCATAGATGTAGATCAAAACATTTTCAAATCCAATTGCAGTCAAAAAAGCTTTTCCTACGTTTTGTAGCTTCTTTGTAATTGCCTATATTTACATAGGTGGCTAAACTTTTTTCTCTACTATAACCGAGGTAGATAATTTATAATAGTAGATGACCATTTTTTCTCTTTCCCTTGCAATTTTCAAATTACACTCAAGTCCAATTTTAGAAACTACAATAAGATACATTCCATGCATCTTACAATAGAGGAAGAACACGTATGAGTTTAAACGTAGGTTAAAGTGGACATTTTTTCTATTGTATGGATATTTGTTTATATTTAGCGATTAGCTAATAGTACTGTACTGTTGAATACTTGAAATTATAAAGTTATAAATAATTATTTGGAAAAATAAAAATAAAGACGTAGAACTTTGATGTCTGTATTCATCTACATTATAATAGATGTTCTTGCCCTCAAATGATATGATACCTTGAATAGCATTATAATTGAATAGCTGAATAATGTGTAATTTGTTTATTGTTCGATTAACATGAAATAATTATGCAGAACACACATTGTAAAACTGTTAGAATTTTATTTAAACAATCAACAATACAAGTGTTCATCAGATGATTCACCTGTTAGTATTTTATAGCGAACTATAGAGAGAATATTTGTTATTTACAACAATTGTTTTATTTTTTCCAGATAAATCTGTATTTTTCCAAAGCAGTCGTTTACTTTATTATTAATTCATGAATTCATTCTTGAATAAACATTACAGGTACTTATGTTAACTGGAAATTTTTTTTAATCATCATTCACTAAGAATATTTTCTCGGACAGATAGCAGAAAATGACATTGACATTACCACACAGATAAACACTCAACAATTATCTGACAGGTGTTTAAAACCAAAATGTGATATGAACAAAACCAATGCATTGCTGGAGGTTACCACAAGTTTGATAAGATTGATATATGAACAGAAAGACAAGCTAATTGTCTTGGTTTTACCTTAACGTTTTAAGATTCAAATTTGTACAATTTGTTTCCTTCTCCAAACAGACCAATAAAATATTTTATTTCCATTATTTTTATAGTTGTTCGTCGTTTTGTTAAATGATTAATAGGAAGTTGCTGGTTTTTCGTTCAATAAAATTCTAAAAACGCAAATTATACCACAATAAAATAATTTAGTTATCGTCTCGCACATGTTTCACGATTTCAAGTTTATTGCATATTATTAAAAGTTAACTTATAAAGTTATGTTACAACAGTACTACCTTGCTGTTTATTTTTATTTATTTATTATTTTAATCATTGAAAATTCTGTAAAATCCAGCGCTTACTAAAGATAAATAAGAAATTGTGTCAATCAAAAATAAGTTTTATTGAGGTTATCTTCTTGATTATCAAAAAAAGCTTTCTGTTCAAGGAAAATTATTATTTTAATCATTGGAAACTTTACAAAATCCAGCGTTTACCAAGGATAAATATAAAAAAATTGTGTCAATCACAATTAAGCATTATTGAGGTTATCTTCTTGATTACCTTTCTGTTAAAGAGAAATATAACTAGTATTAATACATACAAGGACTATTAAATTCAAAATAATAATCAGGATAGTAAAAGTCCTGTAACAGAAAACATCCCAATCTAAGAACTTTAAAGGGTTGAAAAGTTTTAGAGATATTGCATAGTATACCAGTATTGTGTAATTTTTTCTCATGCCAAAGTGAGAAAGGAAAAACATTTGCGAAGTGACAATTTTAGTAAAAAGTCAGAATTCAGCTAGAGAACACTATAGGGTTTTCACTCTAGGTTACCAGTACAAGATGGCTTTTGATTCTCCAAGCTCTTAATTATTATGCCAACGCAGAAGCTCTAAACCCAATGTCACTGGGCGCCAAGATGGTTAAAATAAAATACAGCGGAGAGAAGAAAAAAAGGATTTCAGAAACCGTTTGTGTCAGACATTTTAGCAAAGTTACAAAAGGGGTAACTTGATGAAATGTGGGAGAACCTTCAAAGATCTTTGTTAAATTTCGAATTTGAGATTCTCAAGATTGTTTAACATAATTTCAGTGTTCTATGTTGAAAACTACAGCGAGATCTGTTCTCAATTAGAATTTTTATGTCATATTTGGAAATTTGCATCGCAAAACACATTTCGATTAGGAAAAAACATGTCAATAAATCTATAGCTCACCGCGACAGGTTTTTTTTCGATCTCACTGTATAATAGAACGAATTAGAAAATTCTAATGACGTCCCTTTAAGTTTTTAATTTATTTCGGGAAATTACCATAGAAAAGCAAAAAGAAATTCAATTTCAATCTGGACGTGGTCTTACTAAGAAAAAATTGCTCTTTGACGTTATTTTATTAAAGTTTCTAGATTACAAAATCTAAACATTTTTTGAACACCTAAAAATGTACTTCTTTAGGTCTTCTTTTAAGTACGCGCACGTCCGACCTTGAATAGAACCTTGAAGAGACCTTGACTGAAGCAGTCACAATGTTACCTCCATCTTGGTTAGTTCTTATTGCTTATTGTCAGTTGTCGTTTGTGGTTTCTGTCTCGTCTTTCTAAGGCTTAATATAGTTCTAATAGCAGACTGATTGGATTAAGTAGTTTCTGAATTCAACGATGAGTTTATGACTGATTTCACAGTTTCAGCCTTCTGTCTTCATGTAGTATAGCTGTAAATGTTTGTTTTTGTCTGCTTAGAAGCCTTGATATCTCAAATTACAGTCCTCAGATGTTAGTCCGGAAATATCTGAAGTGGATTTCAATTCGAGAAATAAAACTAAAATAAAATACGCGAATGTTTGTACAATGACGAAACCTATAACACCAAATTACTTCAACACCAGTTGTTCGGCCAATAAACCAATGGAAATCTTAGAAGACGACGTGGAGCAAATTGAAGGAAAAGGAGATAGTGATCAAGAATTCGGCAGCAGTGAAAGTGAAATTGAAGAGAGTGAAGAAGAGCATGTTCCAGCTAGAGAAAATAAAGTTCCAATACTTTTCACTCAGAATGACCAGAACAATTTAATTCGAAGATACGCAATGCCAAGAGACGCATCTGAGGACTTAATCAGTGAACTAAAAAGCCGAAACTTGGTAGTACCTGGAACCAAATCTTCTACATATAGACAAAGAGAAAAAGAATTTTTTAATGTTAAGGTATACTAGTGCCAATGCACATTAAATCTGACGTAGACATCAACTGGGTAACTATTTTTCCATTTTATGCGGTTTTCTAGGTTATTTTTGCGATTTACTAAAAACTAGCATATTAAAAAAAATAGACTGTAAAATCGAGTTTGGAAAGCCTGCTCATATTATCAAATCTAATGTTTGTAAACATTCTGATCTAAAGGCGCCAACACACGAAATCTCCCGAAAAATGCACAAAAACTAGCAAAAACGCAGCAAGCACACATACCCGATTTGGAATCAAACTAACCAAACTTAAATAACAATGGGGAAATATATCCGAGACAATAGATGAACCAGTGCAACGCCAAATTGGTGACTTGAGATTTGTCTCAACACAAGACGACAAAATGATCCAATGAGCTGAGATTAGTCATGGAAAAGAAAGATAGGAGTGCAGTGTAGAGTTTTAAGTATCAAGCTTAAATGCTCTCTTGATTGTTTAACTGTCTTCCAAATAATATCAACTGAGGTACAAGTTGAGAAACATTGATCTGTTAATACAGATCTTCAGCTCGAGTCTAAATGTATCATGCAACTTTCGGCTTTTCTATCATCATATAAAAGCACTATAGACGCCATACAATAAGAAGATGCTTGGTTGGTTACTGAAAGTTTCAGAGCTAATCTAAAAATGTCAGTTCGCTCTCGAGATGGTTATAGAAGCAGGGCAAAATTGGCCTGTTATCAAAATTCTTGGTACAAATACCAATATCGAGTTTTTCAGATTTATGCAAGCCAAAACTGTGCTTAAACATTAGGCAGACACCGATAGGAGTATTTGCTATACATAGCACTTAAAAAGGTAACATTTAAGGAGAAACACAAATAAATAAATTGGTACGACAAGAGTACAGGTTAGAACGACACTTCCCTCCTGACCAGGCCGGACACGTGTTGGTGGGTTTAAAGCGAAAAGTTTGCAGTCAACCATCCTTTCCAATCCTTGACCGCGTGCAGTAGCGTACCCAACTACCAAATTATATCTAGCCCGAAAAGGCTCATGCCTATAGTGGCCTCTGCAGCAGCAGGAACAGTTATGATTTGACTCTGACTTGAGTGCAGGCTGCCAGTATGTTTCTAGCTGAGCGTAACTAGGTGTGAAAGTTCTTCCTTGTCGCCTTGATATGACCCTTGTATATAAAATAGCATAGTCTCTATATCTTGACAACCAACACTGGCCTTCAGTTGAAGAAAAAGTATGCAATTAGCGCAAAGCTTCTTCAGATCATATTTAGTTTCTTTTTGTTAACTATCAAACTTGTCCTTGCTTATTCTCTTAGAAATAATCATCCAAATAGCAAAGCTTCCAATAAAAAAATCTTTGTAGACTTTGGTCATCATTTTCTTCTGAATTTCAGATCTTTGGACGTTGGCAACTTCTTGGAATTCAATAATTTGTCTGAACATCTCTATTCACCCCGTACATGCTTCTTCATGTAATGGTTATAGCCTTCTAAGAGATTTGTTATCAATTTCTTAAAAACAACTTTCTTCTATGACCTTCAACATATTTTGAAGTCGGTAACTTGCTATTTTTTGTTAGAGATTCATTGAATACAAAATAAATAAACAGAACGTCACCTACTGATATCTACAATTCTTCTGAATTAATTATCGCATCAGTGAGTGTGGTACTCATAATTCCATTAGGTACTGTAGTATCTTTTTAGCATTAATTATTGTCTTGCGTCTTATTTTATCTGATAAATAAGACTGTAAGAAAATAACAAGAAGATTCTTTCGTAAACAGAATTCTACGTTTCATTTCAGGCCCTCTTTAATGGTAGTAAACTACTGTTCAAGCCAAGTTTTGCTACAAGCAGTCAGTTTTCGATTAATCAAGAGGTGTGTTCATTTTTTATTAGAACGAATGTGTTTATTATGGTACTAGAGTTTTAAAAATAATCAAAATGTGCTAAATTTAAAGAAAATAAGGACGACCTAAAATACATTTGTCGGCAATCTGACATGAATAATAACATTATGACCTATAGCCTACGCAAGATGATAGTATCAAACTAAAAATCACTACATGTTTTGATTTCTGGTTCGTTTCCTGCTAATTGCAGGGTTATTTATGATTATGATTATATTTAAGCAAAAAGAATTTTAGATTTATAAGCGCTTGAATGTAAAATCATTACGTAAGGAAAAAAATTCATTCTTACGCTATTTAATTACCCAGAAAACCCATCTAATAAAATATACAGCTCGTTATTATTTAATGTAATTGATACAAGTAATACAGCAAGAATAAGAATGTTTTTCTTGGGCAAATTTTTATTTTTACTTATTGCTAAGCAACCCTTCGTAAATTTTAAAGGTAGAAAAAGGAGATAAAACGGGATATATTATTACGTTTTATGGTAGTATATATTTTGACTTCTAAACCAAAGCTCTATTTTCATCCAAAAATAAAACATGAGGAAAAAAGATCTACGTTGAAACCTATTTTCCTGCCTTGCTGCAAACCTAACAAAATTATGGTGAAGTTCCCTCTATTCGCATGACGGAAATAAGAATCATATCCGCCGGATTTACGGGGCATTTCTATAAAACGAAACCCTCTTACAACTTTGTAACAGAAATAACTGTCTTTGCTTATTTCTTTTTATGTTCTTCGAAACGCAAAAAGTTTTGCCTAGAATATCTTCCTAGACATAAATTACGTAATATGTGAATGACCGACTGTATCACCAAACACTCTGTTAATTTTAAATTTAAAACTTGAATATTTCCATCACATTTGTAATTTATTGTTTTGTATGTCTTCATTGATAGAATCGCTTTTAAAACAAGTTTTCATCTGATTGACTTACTATTATTTAAGGTATAAGAACCGAAAAAGAAATCCTTGACCCGACGCGCTTTTATATTTATGTACCATAAAAATTCAATGAGTTCCAATTCTTTGTACAACCCGCACCTGTGTATGTGTCAAAGATCACTGAATACATATTTGCGCAAAAAATCAGGTTACAAGGTTCGAAAGGCCCCACATTATAGAGAAGACTTTCAGTTCATAATCAATGAGACATCGTTTCTTAATTTATTTATCTAAAACATTTAACACACTACTCGTTAGAATTCAGGTTAACAGAACAATTAAATACAGAAATAAAACGTTATGAAGTGCATGCTGAGTAAAAGCGGATCACGATCGACTTGTATACGATACAATCATATGTTAACCTTGATAGGAAAGAATCTTCACTTGGTTATATTTAGAAAATAAATTAAGATTTAAAATGACAGAAAAACATACATCAGTTGATAATGATATGGTAATTCAAGGTTATAGTTAATTTAATACTAATCAACGGTTAAATAGTTAAGTCAAGTTACCGGAAGCAAGGTTTCCATTCAATACAGTTTGCCGGAAAACAATTGATACGCCCCTTTATTACTATTATATGGAAAATTGGTGATAATTTGTTATTGTGTATGTGAAGGTAACTGTAATTTTAATTTTCCTTTTAATGCATATTCATGCAAATACAATATAATCTATGGTAATAACGCAAAAAAGACAGTAAACAATCTGAAATTATCCTTCAATATTTCGAATTGTCTTTTTTATCTTCAAATGTATCCTCTTTTGTAAAAAAAGCCATCAAACAAGTTTCAATGGAATACCATTATAGGAAATATTAATTTTGTTGATTTGCATATAATATCCCATATCTATAGAAAGACTTGCTTTTATTATTCTTTGTTTCAAAACAACAATCTGATATAATTCTACTAATACGTCACAGCAGTGATAATGTTTAACTAACAAAATGTAGTCGTCAACAAGAAATTGCAAAAGATTATGGTTTTATCAACAATTAATATTTAATTTCGTTTGTTTATTAATTTTTATACGAAAAGAAAATTTGAAAACAAAAATCAAGTAATAACTTTCTCTGGTTATTAAAATAATAGCGGAAGCTTAATTAACAAGGTCGCTGACAATGTTTTGGTTTTTGGCTTAATTACAGCCGCCTTGTCTACGTTACTATTAAGAGTCAATAATATCTCTACAATTTGAGTTATCTCTTAGGATAAATCTAAATCATTAGGTACATTATTATGTATACACATAGACAACTTTAGATTCGGATTGTATTCGAACCCACATTCTTGGTTCACCGGACCAATGGTTTTAAAATTAACATATCCAGCTTTTCCTCAAGAAAAAGCCGATTTTATAAATCTACTGATTTTAAGATAGATACTGGCAGCATGTTAAATTTAAGGTTTTTTAAGTCTGCAGTTAAATGCAACAACAAAGCTTTTATATCCCAACATTCTCTTTTTTCGGTTCAGTGGCTTTAAATCTTAACTTCGTGTTGCGTATAGGGTTTGATACGAAAGTATAAAAATTGTAAGATACAATATTAAAAAGCTTTCAGTAAATTATAGACAAGTAGTGACGGGAGAATTTTTTGCAGGAATTGGTGGTGGAAAGTACTCTGCAGAGTACATACGTTTATCTTTTAGCTTTGTTGCTCTTTTCCTACAGTTCGGTTTCCTACAACTCTGCAGAATTAAAATCTAAAGCACAAATGAAATTTAAAATCAAGCTATTAAAAAGATATTTTTCAAAAACAATATTTTGCTAACTTTTAGCAACAAAAACGTGAGTCAAGACAAAAGCTTCCTAGGAAAGAATAATTTTTGCTAAAGGGTTATTTAACTTAAATGGACCTGTTCTTCATAATTCTTCAAACTGTGTGGGTATGTAATGTTAATGTATAGCTCTGTATTTAGTAACTACTCAACTTCGACCAAATAGTACATAACTAGCAAAAATTGAAAAACTCCAGACGAGGACAAACTGGACCACTGATTGATGAAACTGCATCAATATTAAGGAAACTGGAGATCAAGCATGAAAAACGAAAGCTAATACATGAATTAAATGACAAAATACTTAATTGGTATTCTGTCTGTTGCTAACATCTTGTAAGCTATATCAGTAGTCAATGACAACAAAAGTACCCATCTTTTAATTTCTTGGTCTAAAGAAAAAAGCAACAGTAGTGAGATGTAAATCCTTATTCCGTAACACTTCCCACATTACTATAACTAATGCTTGTAAAGTAAATTTTGTCCGTTCCATATACCCATATAAAAACACAAGAAAGACCGAAATGCCTTTAATAAAAAATCCAAAAAAATTTAAAAGAGCAGAAACCACATCTTACCTACAAAGTTTATACATTCAATTATTCAGAGGAAGAAGTCCCTTAATAATTTCGTCAAGAATTCGTTAGAAGTGTGTATGAATTATATAATAACAATCAGATAAAATCCGCTCCACATTCAGTAGTAGCAAACCTTTAGAAGCTACCGTATCATCAACCCTGATCACCAGCAAAATTCGACGAGGCGTACGCCATTCCATTCTTAATCTCAGAACTAAATTATAGCTCTAGGAGACTGTAAACCTAAACCAATCGGTAAATAAAATGACTGATCGCTTTATGAAATAAACACAAAATACAGAACAAAGTTTTTGAAACTCAAAAGGTCCTAAGTACCAGCCGAATCAACATCAACCAACCACCGTAAATGCAAATTTGCAACACCTCTGGTAAAGGCGGCATGGCCCACACAAAAGCACACTCACAAGAATCCACAAAATATTTCATACTGGATTTTTTTCGAAGAAGGTTAGTAGAGACTAACGATAATGCACAAGGAATTGTTTTGCAATATCTCGTCTTTGCAGATCTTTTCTGAATGAAAGTCAATTTAAACGTACTCTCGTAGCAAAGGAATTTTAATTTAGAAAGCAAGATAGATAGATAAATGAATGTTTTTTTATTGTAACTGAGACGTTTTGAAGTCCAAATAGGTGTTTGACAAAGTGTCACTAACGTGTAACGTATTCTAGCTGACCGTCCCTTGTTTTAGAACATAATGGAAAAAAAACTGTTCATGAAACCAAATAATACTGAATGTGCTTCGTTTTATCAGGAGGTACAAATGTACCTTCTTGCTTTTTTCCACACAATCTAATATGAGAAGCTAGGAAGTGAAAAAAAAGTCGCTCAACTTAAAATGAAACAAGTAGGAAATTTTGCCCAATTGTGGTTACAAATGAGTCTTTGGGTTGTTTAAGAAAGAAGTTCTCAAAAAGATTTGATAAAGAGTAATTTAATTTATATTGTTCTGCTCGAGATAAGATGAGTTTTAGAACAAGGCTACAATTTTTTGCTTAAAACGATAAAAGAAAATGTCTGAACTAAAAATTTATAATATGATTCAAGTGTAATAAGTTAGTTTTAAAAACAACTAACGTGTAACTGGAAATAGTAAAACATGTCGTAACCAGTTAGTTAAAAATGCTATCAGCAAAACGTTTATGAAACAACAGTAATCGATGACAAATTTTTCTTTGCTTGATTAGTTTAAACGTGAATTCCTACACATATCAAAGTTAATTGAAAGCCAGCAAATAGATCTGTCCACAAAGTGAGAACCGTTTCATAATAACAATTTGTTCTTGTCGACACTTAAATACTAGCAGGCCATATTTGTTGAATTTCTAAAGTTAAATGCGACAGTTTCAAATTCATCCTTTTAGAATTAACCTTAAAGTTGTGGCCTTGTTGTACTAAAAGCAAGTTCTATGGTCCCAGTATTTTGTAGTATCATGTTCACTGATTTCTACTTAAACAAATAAAGGGCAAGCTTATTAAGCAGATTCTCTTTTTACGTACTCTCTTTGAGTTTTTCCGAAAGCTTGTTCGGGGTCTGTTAGTAATACTAAAATGAGGCTCCCTTTAGCTTGTCTCGACTTTAACCTTTTCTTGGTAAAATCATATCAGCTAAATGAATTCAAAATGTAAGCCAAAACAGTCTGCCCAAGCCTGAAAGTCCCTTTTATGTACTTTCTTAAAGTTTTTCCGAAGAATTGCTCTGGATCTGTAAGTAACGCTAAAATAATGACCAGTACAGCTTATCTTGGCTTTAAAACGGTTTCTGTCATTTTTTGGTAAAACCTTGAAAGCTTCACGGATTCAAGATGCAGCCCAGTCAGACTGAATAGAAGAGTTCGATATGAAACAAATTTAAAAATCTGCCCTCTCTAAGCTTTTCATTCAAAGAATTCCATATTAAAATCAACCTGCCATCGAAGAAGATAAAAACACCATACAGTGTTTAATAATACAAGAAAGTTCCTTAAATCTTCTTTAAGAATAAAAGGCTCTTAGTTAGAAATAGTTTGTACTTCAAATGTAAACACTAGACTAACCCAAAAGGTTTGATATGTGCCAACATGTTGAAGACGTTTTAGAAACTTGAAATTTGGAAACTTCAACTGAGTAGATCTGAAGGAAAGAAGATGATCGTTATAGATGGTACCTGAGTACCCGATGCTGTATCATAGTTAAACATGAAACAAATTTATGTAGTTTTAAAATAAAATGAAAATAATGAAAAATCCAAGACGACATCAAGAAAATTCCATATTTGTACAATCTCGAATCAACAGATGCGCAGTGTTCTATGTTGAAGAGAGAAGAATTTATCTTTAATCTTAAACAGAAAAATTCTGAAAAAATCAACACGCAAGCCAGAAAGGTCGTTTAAAACAGGGCTTTACATTGCCTTAGATTATCAAACAGTCGTGTTAATTTAAAAAAGATTCCTTGAAATTATCTTTAGAGAGAAAAAGGGCCTCTTAAATAATCTGCATTCTAGTTTAGATATACAGATTTGAAATCTGGCAGCAGATTCAGAAATGTTGCAAATAATTACTTATTTTGGGATAGGTACAGAGATTGAGATCGTTTTCAGAGAAATAAATGTTTTCGAGTGTTAGTAGTGAAAAGGTTTTTCCCCAGAGAGTATCAAAAATTTACCTATCAATCTTTTCGTTTTGTTATAGTTTCTTATGTAATATAATAATATGCTAAGTTAGAATGTACATATTTTTTCTGGTTAATTAGACATTTTTCATACAAAAATTTTGGAATGGCCAAATTATTATAAATGTATACTAAGTAGATTATAATTGCACTTTTCCTTTCTGATTTATATAATTAATTTTAATTGTTTACAAAATTCGCAACTTTTTAAAATAAAATTCTTACTTAACACCATAATAAATCGTAACAGTTGAATAACTAGTTTTCTAATAAATAAAGTAAGAGTTAACAAATTGTTTATGGTCGTTGAATCCATTCACGATGATAAATGTTTGTGGTTATTTACACCTAACAATAACTTGTTGATAATGATTTCACAGGATAGCCCCACGTGTAAATTGTAAAACATCGCCAACAATCAAATTTTTGCCACGTCGGTGTTAATTTTTCAGTTTAACACTTTCATCTATCATAGTTTACTTGTTTAGTGCCCTTGCTTTTAAATATACTAATTTACTCTTTAATTTACGATCCCAAAATATATCATTAAAATTGTATCAGTTTCAAGTGTTTGTATTTATGATTTGCAAATATAACAATAATTCACACACTGTTACTAATGGTTAATTAGACTTTATTGTGTAATACCCACTTGAAACGTTGTTGCAAACTAATAAATCATTAATAAAGATGAATTGTAATTTCTTTCCCATCATTAATGTTTAAATTTTTTGTGTTAAATACTGATCATGTTCTATAGGCACAGTTTTGAAAATTTAATGCTAATATTTAATTTTCGTTAACGAGAAATATCCGGTTTTCATATGGATTAAGCCGGATCCCAACGAAGCTTTCGATATAGCCTGAAAATTATTAATTACAAACTTCAGATAATAATGAAAAAATATTGAGTCGCAATATAACTTTATCCTTTAAGGTAATATTTAATTCCGATATGAATTTTCTGGGTTTATATTTCACGTCATTCTAGTTGGGATTTAAAATATTATTATGGATTTTACAACTTTAAAAGCGTGAAAAACTAGATTTTTTATATCTACCTAGAATTTTATGGGGGTTACACGGATCAAATGTTATAACCAATAAATTTTATACGGTTTACAAAAATAACTCGTAATTTGGGCAATAAAAATTTATAATATTAAAGATAAATATTAAAAGAATTATAATCGGTTTGGAAATTCTTACCGTTAAAAATTGGTCCAGAAAGAATTTTTGAATTTTCTAAACTATTTTAGTTTCACATTTGTGTAATTTTTCAGTAAAATTGCCGTTAATTTAATTTGTTATCTCCAATTCATTAATAGTATTTCCTGTGCAATGTAAGATACAGGGGTCGTTCGTATATTTATCATGTTATTAGGAATTAGATGAATATTTTTATGTTTGTTAATACAATTTGCAAAAAAATATGATAAAAAAGAAAAACTGAATATTTGCTATTGTTTCTAAAAATTGAAGAATGTTTACCAAATGAATGAATTTTTAAACAAGTATGTTTTACGCTTAGGAAAAATCTTCGCAAGCTTCTACATCAATAGTGACAATAATAATCTTTGGGTTAAAATCTATCGCTAGGCTAGTTGTCTAAAACGAATCTAATTACCTGTTTAACGACTAATACACACGTCTAGTATCAAGATATTTTTCGTCTTTATCCGGTTTGTCTAAATATTTTTAGACGCAAATATTCATAATTGCAAAATAACATGTAAAACACCTTACAATTAAGAAAATCTTTTACAAGGCTTTAACTTTCTATTAAGTTAGAATTTTTTGCATTTATAACCTTAATTTGGAAAAATATTTAACGTCTATGTTTTGCAAATAAGGTACCAATTTTTAAATAAGCATTACAAAATCCATCTACACGCTAGTTTCCTATTATTTCTTACGGCAAGGCCATTTTTCGTATAATTAATATCTCAAGTTTTTCTTCCTACATTAGAAATTACAAACATGTTTTAGCCCAAATTGCAAAATTATATCAAATAGCTAAATACTATCGAATGTTACTAATAACATAAGTCAACGTCCCTTTAAAAAGAAAAATAAACACGGAAAGCATTATATATTCATCGAATGTATTACATATACAACAATGATCTAAGGTCGAGGTGAGAGAGTAATACTTCCTGAAACGATCTTTATTGAAAAACTTGATCACGTCAAGCTCATCTTGGCCTCGTTTAAGGTTATGGCTTACAGCCAATTCTTCCTTATAATAATACAGTATTGCAATTTGATTTCTTATCTTTCAAGGTTAGTCTTTTTCACTTTAAATATCAAGATTCCTCACAACTGATTCAAAGTAAAAATCTAAATTTTCAATAAGTGTGATAAATAAAAATTTAAAGAAACTTACTTGATAACAGTTTGTTTGACGCTGGAAGTCATCCTGAAGCACTTGTGACACTTTATCACTCGTAGAAAAAAGTAAAAATAAAAAAGTTTCTAATTTAAAAAATTGAAAAACGTATTAAAGAAGCGCTTCTCTCCAATCACGCGGGCATTTCGAAGTCGCGAAGAGAAATGGATAAAGATGAGTTCAAAACACACACAGGAAGCAGCAGTAAACTGTAGAGAGCTTTGCTATCCCGCTATATAACCTAACCGAATGCCCCACTCTCGTTCGACTCTCGGGCGCCCTGACAAGATAATTGAAAAGTTCGAAATTTTTACGATTTTCGATGTCACAACTTCTTGTTGTGTGTGTGCGTGTGACTTCCACTACCAAATTTAAAGGGAGGCACACAAAGCTGCCGTGTTTATGCTTATTACTTTGAACTTGAAAACTTTTCGGAATAAATTACTCGGTAACTTGATGAAAGTGTTTGGATGGGTGCAAAGTGGCAAGAATTTTTCTTTTTATTAGTTTTCTTTTCTCTTTCTATTTTATTGGCTTCTTTTTCTATCAATTTGTTTTACTTTACCCTTGGAATAAACAATTTAAAATTTCCCATATAACTTTTAAAGCCGTTTAATGAATGAAGTATAAGAATATAAATAACAATAAGAATGGTATTATAAATAAAAAAAGCGCATTAGAATGAATCAATGATCATTTGATCATTCTAAATTAATTCATTAAAAGCTGTATTAATATTAATACGAAGCAGTTGAATTTCGAAACATAATACTTTACATGCATACATTAGCATAAAATTAGCAGTTGAATTATCTAAAATGATTCAATGTTTATGTAAAAAAAGGTAAAATACAGATTGATAGGTTTATCTTTATACGTCACAAATAGAAGTCATTGCTGAAAATCAAAATACGTACGTCGAGTGCATAAAATTCAAAGTAATTCTTCAAATTTTCGCATAATTAAATTTGTGTACAAGAAAAATAGTGCTAATTTCTTCTATTTAAAATGATGAAAGATTTCTTTTTGTTGCTGGAATAAATAAACAAACTAATTTGGTTTTTTCCCTCAGACTTTTGTGTTAAACGCGCAAATAGGTAGATTCTTCGTAATTAATACACAAAAACAATTAAAAATGTTACCTGAGCAGATATCGAGTTCAAAGTTTAATTTTAAGTATATTCTCTAACTTTTTTCTCTTAATTAAAAAAATTGAAATATTCAATGATTTAATTTTATTCTAAAATATTTTAAAGACTGACAATATATTGTAAGCCCATAATTACTTACCATTTCACGTAATTATTATAGGTTGACGATTGACGAATAAATTAGTTACAATATTATGCAGCTACTGTATAAAAGTGTGTTCGAAGATTTATAATTTCTGCAATAATGTTTACAGAAATTAATTACTTGTGGGAGTAAAATAATTTGCATGATAAGACTTTCAGGGTCATTTTTGAATTAGAATATATAATGCATTTAACTGCTGCAATCAATGATTTAAACCTCCCAAAGTTACGTAAGACTTTTAACACTTATGTCGAATTTATAAATTCAATTAATGTTTTGTTGATACTGATTTTAGTCAACAAAAGTAATATTTAGGTAATCAGGTAGATTTCTCAACGACTACTTATTAGAATAATGTACTCTCTTTCTAAGAAAATACGTATCTTGCACATTCAATTCAATAAAAACTGTTTAGTTAAATAATTCTAACCTTATATTAAATATGTACTAATTGCGATTTCTAAATAATCTACAGAGTGTTCAACTGTCGTTTGCAATTTACGCTAAATATTAAAAAAGTTGGATTTTTATATTGTCCGGATCTTAAAAACGGGCTACTGTAATTCATCCTATGTTGGCCAACCACCTTAACAAAATTATTTTTCTAGTTCTACT
>VTPC01003034.1:0-12123 GCA_011009095.1 Ignelater luminosus | reverse complement strand
CTACTTCACGCTGTAATATTTTTGTTTCTTCCTTAACAATATTATTAATAATATCTTGGAACTCACCACTTTTCAAAAATTAAATTATTTCATAAGTGGCATTATCAGCTTCATTTAAGTTATAGCAATCTTTCTTATCACAATCAGGGCATAATACATTTTCTTCATCAAGAACCTTAACATTTAAGCGTTCTACACATTTAGGATGGATGATCACACCACATACTTTACACTTAGGACCATTAACTGCTTTACTTTTACAGTATAAACAAATGCGACCTTTCTCCGGCGCCATCTTGATTTCTATGAATAATGAGTGAGACTGATCTACAACAAGGAAAAAGAACAGTATTCAGTTTTAAAGAATACTGATTAGTGATTAGGATTTCCTATCAATACTGAATGACCCTTCCGGTCAGTCTACATATTATTCTCAAACAGTGTTTGTCTCAGAAGAGATGCGTTTTTGATTATAATGTATTTGTAGTGCCTTTCTCGCGTTTTTGGCAAACAGCTTGTCCTAAAATATTTACATGGTTTTTATCTTCAAAACACTATATATTTAGCTTCTTTTCGAGGAATGTAAACAGATAAATAAAGAAAGAAATTCCTTCCTTTTAGTTAATAAATTTGTGATCAAAAACGTGTGAATATAGCAACCAACCCACGTATTAATTATATTTCAAGAATTAAAGAATATCTAGTACCATAACGTAAATTGAAATAAAGTTGACGACCCTATATTTTATCTTTTGTATCTTTTAGCGCTTGAATATTAATTGACTCTTAACTGAACCTTGTAGCTGTTTCCGTAATTTTAAAAATCCTCCAGAACAAGTATTTCTCACAGTAAATTATTTTTTTTTCTAAAGTCAAGCCATAATTTTTGTTCACTTTTGTAGGTTTGCGTGCAGAAATTGACATTTTTAACATTAAAGTCCGTTCTAAAGCACTTGTTTCAAAAATTTACAGCAACACCTAAAGCAGAGCAATAACTTAAGCTTGCAGCACTCTTCGCTGATTAGCTTTGCAAATTCGCACCGATAAAGTATGTTTTAATTGTAATTTATGTTGTTCAGTAAATTTATAGATTGAAAATATGTAGCGTACGCGTATGTTCAGTGAACAAACAGGCCGCAATTGATAAGGTTACATCGTGTAATTTCATTCGATTCTGTTGATGTGTATATTTAAATGCTAAATAGGTAACTGCCGCTTACGAACGCACATAATAATACATTTTCCTGTCCACTTAATGATTTTTATTCCGGAATGGTCGCTTTACTTTTATCGAAACCTTATTGCTCGAGGCTTTGGATAAATTTAAGCTCCAGCGCGCGACGTTCTATGCAATTACAAATTATTAAATGCCATTATTTTTTTATCAAAAAATGTTTAATTTTCTTTTGGGAACTATATTTACGTACGCAGCTCAAGTCGTTTTATAATGTTCGGTTGCTTGCAGTGCGTTTAGCCAAAGATTAATTTGTGAAAACTATAATGAAACGGGCAATTTTTAAGAAATTTTCTCCTGTCAGCTTTATTAATGAGTTATTAAAAATCACTAAATTAAAGATGTATGAGGTACTTATTTCAATCGTTACTTTTTTTCCAATTAGTTAAAATTAGTATTCCGCACGAGTTTAAGAGTGACCATCGGCATCAGGCATCCAATTTACTGCAGGTTTATATGTACTTTGTGTAGGATGAAGCGCATCTGTTTTTCATCTTGGCCAGATATTAATTTTGGTAGTATTTTAAATATGCATGCGGCGAATGCCCTCGAGGTACATGGAAGAATTTCCGCATTTTTGAGTAATTTATTATATATTAACTAATTAAATTGATCCCTCCCGACTTGTACTTGTTACCACTGTAAGAAATTGTTGGGAGTGAATAATTAACTTGGGGCTTGCAAAGTAGCTTGGAGTAATCCATAAATGTTTAGTGGATGGATAGTAACACTTGTATGGAAGACATGTCTCGGTATCAAACTGAGATACAATTTATTATGTAGATATTGAGCTAAAAATAGTATGGCAAAAATAACTTTTAAATATAATTGGAGAGTACACGAAATAAACAAGGAATGTACACCCGATTCGTTTTGAGATAATTAAATTTAAGGATAGAAATTTGTCCAATTTAAAATTCTCTCAGATACCACTAAAACTCAATTTTTACAAAAATTAGGCATTCCTCTTTTTCCATATACACTTTAATTGCTTTTGCAGGATTTTGATATGGTATGACCTCTGTACAACAATTAATATTTTTTGATATTTTATCCTAGAAGATGACCTAAAAAGATTAGTGGACTATTAAAGAAAACTAAGATTAGTTTACTTTCAATAAAATATATCTCCATCACTAGAATAAGATTTACTAATATTTGCACGTTTCTAACTGGATCTCAAATTTATTAATTTCTTCATTTCTGGATCACTGTTAAATCCCATAGAGCACTGTCAAAACATTTTAGATCCCAAAAACAAAATTAGTTTACGGTAGATGTTATAAATCATTATAACTTCTGGTCAAACAAAAAAAAACAACATACCCTCACTTGATGTTGAACAAAAAACTAAATTGTCGAGCTTACTATCAAATAGGTGATTAAATGTCACGACTAGAATATCAATACTGCACTCGAGATACTTAACTAACAATCATGATTATCCGGTTCTAGTCAGAGAAGAGTTGGCCCTTTTAGTAATATTGACCGCTTTATCATTAACTGGAAATAACATCTATGTTTTGAAATCAAACAATAAGAACCTGGTCAATGTTATTCTTAGCTATAAACGCTTGCATTATGACCAAGACCTTCCTGAAATTATTTAAGAGTTGATTTGTGTTATCTTGAGGTTTACTTTTCTCAAGGTTCGAAGATGGAACTGTTTCTGTTTTCGTTTTCCTTCTACTGGCGCTCTTAACGGGTGTTGCAAGAGCTACAACAAATTGTAGTTTATTTCTACTGCTAGAATAAAAATTAAGCAAAATTTTTATAAATCTGAAAACCATCACACTTCAATAAGATAAAGTTTAACAACAAATTAGGGTATACTCAGGTAGGCCCTCTTACTCTGTCCCACGATCATCGGCAGAATGGAATGGAATCGTATACAGAAATCTGCCTTTTCAAAAACAAATAAAAGGTTACCATGTATTAGTTTCTTACCAAGTAGGTATGATACTAAAAACGTACAGTGGAGTAACAGGTTTCGCAGCGGCATCCTTCATCGTGTCTAGAAGATCACCTCCTGAATCCTTGATCATGGTAACCTGTAACAGAGGGTTATCGCGTCAGTATTGGACGACCAATTAAATCTCAAAACTAGGTAAAGGGCGTCTAACCAGACAGGTGAGGTTTATATCCTATACAATTGCAGATGTCTATTTCTTGTCCAAAATTAATCCGAACGTCTACGCATGTAAATTGGACATCAGTTAGACGTCCAACGTTCATCTGCCGATGATGGTTAGAGGACGTCCACTAGACATCCTAGTTTGGTTCATACTTCGTCCCAATATTTTTGTACGCAAGTCATACATCCATTGGACGCCAGTCTTTAGACGTGCATTGAATGATGACATAAAAAGTACATTCAAATTGCGCCTAGTAACAAATGTCCGTTAAATGTCCATGGACAGTGGACGTCCGTCAGTCAAAACTTGGACGTCCAGTGATCGTCCGTTGCTGATGTCTCAATATCCATGTGTTGTAAATATGAGACACTGTCCTCGGACGGCTACGTAAAGTCTATTATCCTTAAACGCAACCAAGGAAATAAAAAAAAGGAGATTGCTAAACGAAATGTCACTAAAATATAGTTTACTGCACTCAAGCACTGAATATAGTCAGATACAGACAATGTAGTAGTACCTACCGAGGTTCTTCTATAGCCCTTAGAATCTTAGTCATCACTTTTGTGTCATTTTTCCCCACAGCATAAGGTATAGTTATTGAATGCAAGTTGTAGGCAATGATACGACTGATGCATGCTAGAATCAGCACATAAGACTACTACAGGACCTTCTTGTAGTTTGACCAGAAAATCTGACTGGCACAAAGGCCTCCTACTACCAGTTCCTTGATTTTATTGAGCAATGGGTTCTTAATCAGCCTCTTTGTTAACCAGTAATTGTAGCATCGGAGAATCATATGGTTGTTACAGCAACTCTGTTGTCTGTTAGGGCGTTCTTAATGATGCAAGACGGATCGCTCTGTTCCCTGCTATACGTTTCTGTCATTCATTTTATTGCTGCTAAGTTCGTGTTGGATAGAGGTTTTGTTGAAGTACTTACAGCGTTTTGATGCTGCTTTCTTCAAACTCCAGAATGATGTTACCAGGAACTTTAATTGATTCGGTAACTCGTATTCAAGATTTTAATTAAGTAATTAAATTGGGATCGTTACTTCGCCGCCTTAAATTATGAAGACGGTCTTAAAGAAAGATGAATGATATATCATAAGCCTGAGTAAGAATATTTTAATTCTGTACGCGTCTATGTTTATTCTCAATATTCAACCAATGTAGTTGCATTAATCAATCGCCCCGATTGATTAAAATTGAATAAACTTAGCAAAGAAGACTTACGAAAAAGTTCATAAAATATTCTTGCGCCTTTTAAAACCTCAAAACCAGAAATTGAATTGTTAAGAATATATTCGGTCCGTACACATGATAAGATTAAGATAGTTTCACTACCACGACTTCGGCAAATTAATTTTCAAAATTACTGTCAATTAGTAGAGTTATCTAAGATAACCAAAAGATATAAAAATATCACATGATTCGAAGCAGATTGTGCTGTTACTAACCAAATTTATGAAAAGCTTTTCTATTATATCCAATAATTTAAAAATGTTTTCATATTTATTTGAATGATTTATTTTATTCGTTAAAAATGATATTAATACACTGATGCAGTTATATTAATTTCAAATTATTTGAATCACGCGTTAAAACAATTCCCCGCAATGACTAGAAATAGATATGATATTGCTAGGACAAAGCGTCAGCTGCTCTTATGGTTTCGTGCCTAACCTCACTGTCTATATCGTACTGTACTTTAACCGCTTTAGCCAATTTCGTTTTGATCAGTGTTACTCGTATTTGAAGAGCTATCACATTAGAGGTGTCCAGTCCAAAATCAGGCAGCAGCACACGAATGCGAGATACGTTCATTGTGCAAGCCATCGGTTAACTCTCGCGTTATCTAATACCATGTCAATTTCTAAGGTCAGGAATTGCACTGGTACGATCAATCAATCATCTATATGTAAATAAAACTCTTCGGAATGCGAGCAGAAAAAAAGGCTTCTCGGTCTTTGCGAAACAAGATTCATCGAAAGACATGATAGTGTCTTAACATTCGACGAACTCTTCAACTCGGTTTGCATTAGTCTGGAAGAGATTTCTAAGACGACGCGGAAGATTTCTTCAACGGCTTCAGCTTTATTGGCCGCCATGGAGAGGAGTAAATTTCTTGTAAATCTTTTCGTCTGTGAGAAACTTTTCAGTATTACTTTGCCATTGGATGTACTTCTTCAAGAAAAGTCTCTGGATTTAGTATCGGCCTTGCAACATGCGAAAGAGGTTCTTGGCACCCTAAGAAATCATCGAAAAGACGCAGACAAATTCTTCAATAAAATCTTCAACTCTGCATCGCGGCTTTCAGAAGTGTTCGAAATGGACGTAAAGGTTCCACGACTCACAACAAAACAAACGATTCGTGCAAATTCACAAATTACTTCAGCTGAAATTGAAAACTATTACAAAGTGACAGTTTTCATTCCTTGTCTTGATAGTTTGATACAAAATTTAGCAGGCAGATTTATTTCGAATGAAGATATTCTTTCAAGTTTTTAGGTGCTTCTTCCAGGCTTCGTTTCTATTCACGAAACAAACAAGTTGGAGAATTTATCACCGTATTTCGATAACAGAATATTACTCTCTGCAGTGAAAGCAGAGTATGAACTACGGTGTGAAAAAGCTTCCACTATTGACGCTAACCTCAAGATGCTGAAAGTATTAGAATACTTCGATACGGTCTATTTTTGTACAAGTGACAGCTGTTAGCGTGGAGAGATCATTTTCTACAATGAAAAGAGTAAAAACTTTACCACGTAGTGTAATAAGCGACAACAGACTGAGTGCACTGGCCATGATTTCAGTTCATTGGGATGTCACCGTGGATACAGACAAAGTGATCGACATTATGGCTAGAAAAAAGATCAGAAGATTGTTTCTGTAGATAATGCGTTCTAAAACTCAATTTATTGGTACGTAAGATACTAAAATATAAATTTTGTTTGTTCTAAACTTTCGCAATAATTTGTGTTTTAATTTTTAAGCGCCCCCCTTCCAAAAAATAGTCTTGATACAGGCCTGATAAAGAAAACTTATAATAAAGCCCTTTCCCTCTATTTCCTAAAATTTCGAAGCCCCTCCCCCCCGTTGAGGAAAAATTCTGGTTACAGGCCTGCCTGATTACGTCAAGATTACAATATACAGTTGTCGAGAAGTAGAATATGTTTTGACATTCAAAATCAAACATTTATAAATCTTGTTACTGCTGTTACTGAATGAAACCAATTTCTGAGACAAAATCGATGTACTGTAGAATCACTGGAAGAAAGTAATCTTGAAGTTGAAAGTGATACAAATTTGAAAATATATGTATGTACATTGTAGATATCAACGCAACCGAAACTTATACTCAAAAAGACACCAGAAAATCGTTTTGAGCAAATTAACTGTAGGATTATTGACATTAATTCTAAGTAATTGAATTACAAATTAGTAATTAACTGCTTTTAGTTTTAGCTACGTAGTTTCTTAACTACTCAAAATATAAGAAGAAAGCAAAATTTGCAGTTCAGAAAAATTAG
Organism: Ignelater luminosus; assembly: GCA_011009095.1. NCBI lineage: Eukaryota > Metazoa > Arthropoda > Insecta > Coleoptera > Elateridae > Ignelater > Ignelater luminosus. The sequence goes on along the minus strand of VTPC01003034.1, from coordinate 5,225 downwards.
AATGTTAAAATACAAAATTAATTAAGCATTTTATAACAATTTATTAATAAAATATTTAATGAATTTGTGTCAAATACACATAGAAGCTGCATTTTAATCTAATAAAGTATTCTGTTAATTAACAAGGCAGTTTTTATGACACACGAATCTTTTGCCAAATCAAATAAATAAATGCATCATAATATTATCTATGATAAAATATGTTGTTGGCTTAACTGTTTTTTTTTGCATATGATACATAAAAGTGAAAAAGAATCTACAAATTACTGTTTACGACTAAGAAATAGGATTAAATAATAAGTTGAAACATGAAAATCATATATTTTGTTGTATCTATCTTATAGTAATAATAAACATAACAGCCAATAGAAATGACTAATCCATAACAGATAATAATAATAAAATAACGCAGACAATCGTACAAACAAAAAGTGATATGTCATTGCGACTATATATGGAAAGAATTATAATAAGAAATGTTTGTACAGTTACTTCAATACCTTAATTCTTTAAAACGAGAACATAATCAGTTAAAAAGGCACCTTCCATAAATAAGGCGTTTAAGAAATATACCTAACTTAATAATCAAATTCTTCTAAAACTACTTTTAGATTTTGTTAATCTGTTAATCTTTTTCAAAACAGGAAATTGGAAATTAGTATAATTTCTAAAGCATATACTCAATAGAACATCAAATAGTTTACATTTTATAATAGAAATTGAATACTTTCTACATGTAAATTAATCGAATACACAGTAGGTAATGGTATATCTAAATCAAATAAAATATTTAAAATACAAAGAGAATTCTCATTCAAATTGTGTTGAAAATATAGAAAATGTTCTTTGGTTTCTTAAAGTTTAAAAAATGTCATAGATTTAGTGAAGAATTTAATTGGATACCAAAAAGGATTAAAACAAATGAATAAGCAACTTGAAAGCAGTAGATGTAACAAACCTCCGTTTTGGTCTTGCAATTTTGTGGAAAAGACTTTATCAGTAAGGAAGTTATAAATTAGTGTAATCAATTTATAGAAACAAAAATACAATTGCCGATTTTAAAACTCAGAAAAAAAGCATCAAATTGAAAATTAAAGAAAAAAATGATAAAAAGATCTGAATATGTATTCCAATTCTCGGAGAAATTTTGTCGTTTCTGTTATTTCTTTTGCAGTAATCGATTACTTTGAAATAGCAATTAAATTACTAAAAAATAGTTGAAGTTAATTAATTAAGTTACTGGTAGTTAATTACTGAAACTAGCAACTACTTTTTAAATTGTGTTAACTACTAACTAAACTATTCAATTTAAAATCTAACGAATAAGTCTGATGCAAAACGCGTTTTCAGTATAGTCTAATTACGCATGTAGTTACAATCTTTTTCTTTGCTAATATTGCTCTAAAATTATAGAAGACAAGATATTTGCAAGACTCCGTTTGTTACAACCATTTATAGTTTAACAAAACTAAGTAGACAGATAATTGCGTTAGAAACGCGACTGACAATGAGTCGTTCCTAGCTGACCCATTCATTTCTTTTTCTTGGGAATCAAAAGTAATGGATAGTTCAAGCCGTGTCCCATCTGGAGCTAACCATATTCAGCTACCTTTTCTAATGATACCTGACTTACTTGAAGGATGGTCTACAGTTACTGTTTACTAACGAATTATGTAATTTACAGAGATTGTCCGACTCCGCTTTCATAGAAATATTGCACACGGAACCAAATTATTAACAGTCTTGATGAATCGTGTTTCATTTTCGTCAATCAGATTTTAAAGAAAAAGCTCCATTGATGTTCTAGATAAATTTGACCTGTTTGGCATAACTGACGTCAAATGCCTAAGTCAATCTAAAACTTGGATTTAGGCTAGTAGTCCAGTTAATGAGCTGAGAGAATAAAAACAAAAACACTCAACACAAATTTAAAAACTCTTTTTTGCAATGAGTTCTATTTTACCCCATGGTCATTAATGACTATTGAGATCATTTCCTCCGCCCCCCTTCTGCCTCAAATTGCGAAATCAACTCTTTTAACCACCCTCTTTCTGGAGATTTTTTCATTTGTGAAAATGTGTGAATTTTAGCTCAAAAATGGCTTCTAGAAAGTTTTTTGGGTCGCTGATCGCGATTCCGGCATTAGTTTTCCGGAAAAGTAAACTTGGTCGTGGAAAAACGGAAACTTTAACCAATTGCGGAAAAAATTTTAGAATTTCAGCTTAAAAATGGATTCAAAATAGTGTTTTGGGTCGCTGATCACGAATTCGATATTAGTTTTCCGGAAAAACTAACCTGGTTGTGAAAAATTAGAAAACTATATAAAAAATTTGTTTTCTAGATGTTTTCGTTGTTATTTTCGAAGTGGTAGCATGCTATTACCACGAAATCGATATGAAATACGTTTTTGTTTGAAAATTTCTCAATGATTTTCCACGGTTTTTCTGCAATTTTTACTGCAGCAATGAAAACTGGTTTCAAACATGTCGACTACATTGAAAGCGAGATGAACTGCCACCTAAGAGCGGTTAAACATAAGAAAAATCAAAAAAATGGCAAAATTGTCTAATTTTTCATGGCCACGAAAATTTTTCCTGAAAACTAATATCGGATTCGTGATCAGCGACCAAAGAACCCCTTAGGACCCATTTTCAAGTTAAAATTCAAAATTTTCACGAACAAGAAAAATTTTTGCAGAAATTAGGACAAGTTGTCCGTTTTTCCACGGCCAGGTTTACTTTTCCGAAAAACTAATGTTGGATTCGTGATCAGCAACCCAAAAAACTATCTAGATGCCATTTTAAAGCTGAAACTCCAAAATTGTTTTTCGAAATTGGGCAAAAGTTTCTTATTTTCCACGGCCAGGGTGGTTTTTCCGAAAAACTAATATCGGATTTGTGATCAGCGATCAACAAAACCTCCTAAGACCCACCTTCAAGTTAAAATTCAAAATCTTCACGAACAAGAAAGATTTTTCCAGAAATTAGGCCAAAGTTTCCGTTTTTCCACGACCAGGTTTACTTTTCCGAAAAACTAATGTTGGATTCGTGATCAGCGACCCAAAAAACTACCTAGATACCATTTTCGAGCTGAAACTCCAAAATTTTATTTCGAAATTGGGTAAAAGTTTATTTTCCACGGCCTGGGTAGTTTTTCCGGAAAACTAATATCGGATTTGTGATCAGCGATCAAAGCAACGTCCTAAGACTAACTTTCGAGTTAAAATTTAAAATCTTCACGAACAAGATAAATTTTTCCAGAAATTAGGCTAAAGTTTCCGTTTTTCTACGGCCAGGTTCACTTTTCCAGAAAACTAATGCCGGATTCGTGATCACCTAGGAGCCAATCTTGAGCTAAAATTCACACATTTTCACAAATAAAAAAAAATCTCCAGAAAGGGGTTGTTAAAAGGGTTGATTTCGCGATTTGGGCAGAAGGGAGGTGGGGGGATGGTCTCAATTCTGGGGTCATATAGAAATCATTGCAAAGAAGTTTTTTTAAATTCGTGCTGAGTGTTTTTTTTATTCGGTCTTTTTTCCCAGCTTATTGACTGGACTATAAGCCAAGTTTATGGCTAACTTTACAGGACTTTTCGGTTTCGTATTGAAAAATAAATCAAATTGGCCAATTTTTTTATTAGACGACCATGTTCGTTATTTTAAAATTCGACTTCATTACTTCTGTTGGGTGAAACCACAAACTTCCCCCTTCTTTGATACAGTTTTAGTTAGCATTTATCATTATTACTGATCACTATAAAGTGTTGTATTTGTGTGTTGCCAAAAAAATTATAAGAGCTATTAAATCGATGCAAACTCTACTGAACTGCAAGAGTGACTTAACAATACAGTTATGAGCTTTTAAGGAATCTGTTTGCCGACAAGGAACAAATAATTTTAAAAATCTTATTTAATTACTTTGATACAGTTAGTCAGAACAATACATACCCTACAACACTAGCCAAAGAAGAAGGATACTTAACGCCTGCCGATTCCTGTTAGCATTTTCTCTGGGAATTGCAACCTGCAAGTTGGAAAATGCTAGTCTGCAGTATAAATTGTACTTGGATTTTGTTTATTAATAACTTGTCTTCCTTATAAAGAAATACGATCACGCGGAGATCATTTATGGTAATATATGACCTGTAGGGATAATTTTTACTTTTTGACTGTACTTTTTCAATTTCTACTTCTTTGTTTATACATCGAAAAGCAAAAATCAAGATGATTTCTGAACATTCTTTAGTATTAGTTTTGAAAATCCTAGATTGTAGACATCTCGTCGCAGGTATGATAAGGATAACTCTGTCAACGCATAATTACATACTGATACAATTCGATAATGATGTTTAGCTTTATCTTTTCAAGTATTTTGTTGTACCTATATAATATACATTTAGCACCAGTTGATAATAATGAACAAGTTCCACAATTTCTCTAATTTATGAAGTTTATAATTCTCTTTTTTATTATCCAGTAAAGTGATCATCTTTTTTGTTTTTATTAGGTCAGAGCATTACGAGAATTTAAAATCATTTCAATATTTAAAATATAAGTTTTAAAAACCGTTTTAACTACCCTGGATAGCAGTTATACAAGTCAAAACAGCTCATTAAAATCATCAGAAGTTATGTTCCCTTCAAAGCTAAACTTAAAATACGCCCTATAAATAACATTTGTCGGCTTTGAAGCCGTCTTTAAAGTCATAATTAGCAAGGTAGTACTAGCTTAACATTTTACTTAATTATAACGCGGAAGGTGAGAAAAAAATTATTATAGTCTTCATTGTGTGCTCATACCTGTCTGTCGAAATTAATTATACACATCTTCAGTATAAAAGAATATTTAGATATAAATTCGATAGTGATCATTCTAGAATTTAAATTATTCCTAGGTTAATGCTATTATAGCAAAAAACAAAGTGTTAACTAAAGCTATATAATTTGCAAAGTAATAATAAGGAGTATATTTTGTAAAAATAATTCTAGGTGATTAAATCTTGAATTATCAGCAGATAAGATTAACAGAGTTTGTGCTTATCAAATATCATTAAATAATAAAATGCGTCCTTTAATAACAGTTTAAAATTTGTTTTTAATCGAATCGCTTGATTATATTTACATTATTAGATTGTATTATAAACTCCAGCATGAATGAAAACAATGAAACTACGCCGCTACTGCATAAAGTTAGCATGGGTGAAAGGTTTCAACACAAACTGTAATA
>VTPC01003033.1:182094-198990 GCA_011009095.1 Ignelater luminosus | reverse complement strand
AAAAACAATTCTTCATATGCTACATTTGGTATTACTAACATGGCATTCATTTTCCTCCAGGTGCGTGCCTGTGTCCACGAACATTGGAAATTAATGTGATAACGTATGTTTCACAGCACATGATATTTTACAGATATTGTTACTATTAATAATACAGTACTATCTATAAATAAGCTTATTGATGAAATATAAATAATCTACCAGTCTTAAGAATAAAAGGTGCTTAGCATGCTACACTTTGTATTATGATAATGTAAAGAAAATAATCGGCTACAATCATATAAATATAAACAATAAAAAATTAACTGGACCTGCCATTTGAACAATACACATATCACATGTGCACCAACTGTATGTAAAATTAAAGTCTATGTCAGTAAGTTCTTTCCAAGTATATTGATACTTGCAAAATACAATAATAGATCCAGTTAAATCTCTAGTTAGTGATACACACAAATTATATTAATCAAAATTTAAAAAAACAAAATTCCGAATCTAGTAGTATCTTCAAATTAGTTCTTCATACTGTAAAATTGTCATTAGCATAATTATTTCATATTTCAATTCCACATTTCAAATTATGCAGTATTCATGCACATGATCAGAAGATATTGGAATAAAGGGTAAACTCCACAATTCAGTTTACATTATTTGAAATATATTTCTAAGTGATAAAATTCTCAGTTTGATACCACAAAATAATTCTCTACTACCTACAGTTCACCATAAGAAGAACTAATTTCACTACAATGGGAAACTAAAAAAAAAATTAAAATTAAAAAAACAAATGCAATATTGAAAGTTTATTGTTTAAAAAAAACAATTGTTGAAAAACAGGAATATGAATAACTTAATGTATGAATCAAAACACATTTGATTATAATGCTTCTCAGTCAGAATTATTTAAAAATAATATTTCAAATAATGCACTTACAATAATTGTTTTACTAAACTTTCTGATGTTCTATCTTAAATTGTCAAATGGTAAATCACTATAATCATAACTTTTTTATATCAGATTTGCTAGGTAACTATTGAAGTACATTCTGTGTAATCACTACTTTAACTTTTAATGTCTTCGAGTGTTTTCTATTCTTAGTGGAAAGTGTCTACTAGTAACATTATAAAACGTACTTGTAATATTCTCAATTACAAATTTCTCCTTAATAGTAAATATTTACAGTCATTTCTGTTTATAATACATGCTTCTTTTTGCTTTTAAGATATACTCATTCAATGAAAACCGAAAACAAAATATTAAATTAGATATGTTTTTTTATTTTTATTTTTCTATTCTTATATTAAAAAAAGATTATTTACACTTTTTTGTAATGTCAATGTCAAAGCAATTATTCATTCATTCTTATTTTTTTTGGAGACGTTTTCGATAGTAATTTGTAAAACAATCAAAAACGTCTGCATCAGACATTTTATCAAAAACAGAAAGGGACAATTCTTTTTGTTTTTCTAGTGAAGCTTTATGTACCATGGTATAAGTTAGTTTCTCTTGCTTAGATAATGATAGTTTGGTAACTACATCAAAAAGTATCTTTTCCTGTCCCTGTACCAATTTATTAACCACAAGAGCAGCTGCTGCATCTGGATGTACTTTCCACATTTTATCGACTACTTCTGTTACTACATTTTGTTGCTGTTCCAAAGATATACTATTCATCACTTGTGTAGCGCACTCTTCCCGTTTTACAAATGGCATATCATAAAACAGTGCTAATGTTAATTTCTCTTTTTCTTCAGCAGGGAAATCTTTCACCAACTCTTGCACCTCTGATATTCTTGTAACAGATTTGTGAGCTACATTTGACACTTTTTCAACAAAGGTATTTAAATCTTTTTTGTTTTCATCTGTCATTTCTAAAGTTGTATCTTCTAATCGCACGGTATTAATATTTTTAAAACACGGAGCCATATCGTTTATATTTGGGCTAAATTTAAATGTGGCATACAAGAAGAAATCTTCCACTGTGAAATCTAACCTCTCTTTCATTTCATGCAGTGCATTTACTACATTATGCATTCCAAAATTTCTCAAAACATTCTGAAGAGGAATCAATTTAAGTGCGTGACACGCAATCCTTTCTAATGTGCCATCTTTGCTAATATCATTCGGCAATGTGTCAAAAACTTTCATAACAAACCTTGCTGGTGTTATTTTCAATGTTGCACTTAATAATGAGACAATTTTATTTAAGCCAAGACGATGCATCATATCCGAAATAACTGCATTCCAATCTTTGTCATCTTTAATGAGATGATCGATCGTCAGTGCTTTATTTTCTTGTAATACTGAAATGTAATTTTCGATACCAACGACTTCCAGAATTAATTCGTAAAGGGAAGATAGATGCAAGCCCTGAAATAAAAATAATAATTAAGTTATACAATTATCTTCACCTCAATATACAGATTTATATTTAAATGTAAGTTCAACGCTTTAACGTTTAAATTTTAAAATCTTGAGTGTTACAATATATTTTTTTGTGATATCTTCAGCATTCTAAAGACTAAATACAGTGTGTCCACAGATTGAGTTAACAAGAGGAAAAACTTTTTTATTATTGGTTTTAGGACAAAATGTCACTTTTGATAACATTTTCTGCTTGTTTCAAAACCTCCAATAATGGTAATATAATTTTGATGTTACCATCGACTAAGTTCTCAATTTATTCAAAAATCAGATTGCCATGTTAGCTGTTTTTGCAGGTGCAGTTCAAACAAGGTAATTTGATTTTCGAGTAAATTTAGAACTTAGTCGTTTTTTTATACTAAAATAAGTTTTTCCTCTTGTCAACTCAATCCGCGGACACACTGTATATCAAGCTGAATATTATTAGAAAGCTTTTTAAATTCTCTTTCTAAGGGAGGCTAAGCCAACTATGACTTGCATTTGAATAAATTTAAATTTTGCTTCTAACTTCAATAGCATGGGTGACGGTGGAATTTTAAATATACCGTTAGATCAAGAATAATAGCCGTTTGGTAAATAAAGAATAATGGACTGTATTATGAGTGATCTATTGAGCTGTCAATTAAAATAAGCATGTAGTAACTTCCATGATAATCGTTATTCATCTTTATCTTAAGCAAAAAAATTCCATAAGTCAAAATTGGGCACGATTAGTACCATGTGACAACACTGTTAAGAAAGTAGACATTTGTTGACAATTGTGACTTGTGGAGGTTATGTTTTGTTGTTATGTTATTAATTCAGGGTTCTTTGCAATATCATTTCCTGACTTTTCCAGGTTTTCCAGAACGTGCACTTTACATTTTTTGGCATTTTCTAATAGATTTTAGTAATCAATTGATATTTTTAGAGGATCAAAAATAGTTAGCAACTGACCTGCTATCTTTTAATTTTGAGAAATTTTACTGTTTTATGGCGTTTAAATGGTAATTACACTCTGACATCCCATGTTGCTCCAGTTAATATTTTACAATGGTTGGCTTGATTGAAATATTCCCTGGAACTGATGTTAAGATTCTAGCTACAACCATCTTTAGTGTTTTGTCAAAAAATCGCAGTAGATTTTCAGCTTTAAAAGGTTAGAATGGTATGTTTTGATACAACTGCACAATCACGCCATATTTCAGGTGTGAGGCCGAAATTTGAAGCATGAGGCGCAGGTGAAAAAAATTTTTTGCAATCATTTTCACAAACTGAGAAAAAACATTAATTTACTGTAAATCTTGAGGTTAACTTTGACAGATGTCAAGTTAGGCATATAAATAGAAAAGCTTATATATGTATTTAGTTACATTACTTTTTTGTTTATGTACCGCACAAAATGATTACAAAATTTATATTATAGGGAAATTATCCTGTTGTGTTCCAGCCCATTCTGGATTAATAGCTGAATTAATCCAAGCTGCATTAAAAGTAGCTTATTTTTTAACCATTGTGCTGCTATACAGCATGTTGCACACCCAATTAGCCAAACTTTGCAGGTGGACCGAGAAATAAAGAACAAACATAATTTCTATGTTTCAATTTTTCCGTAAATCAATAGTAAATAGGTAAATGCATTGTGCACTAGACCACTCAAGATATTACACATTCGGTACTCGTTCGGTTCCGTACGATTTCATTCGCCAACCAAAAACGGATACAATTCAAATTTTCAAATACATGAATTAGAAATGTACAACTGGAAAACTTTTCCTAACATTTCCAGGTTTTGCCGGTCACTGGGAACTCTGTAAATTGTAAACATAATATGACATAACCACACAGTTACAACAACTGTCTATTCTCTTAACAGCATGGCCAACTTCATTTATTCTCAATTGCACGGTATAACTTTGAGATCGAGTATTTTCATCATTAACTAACCTTTAATTAAAGGTTTATTTGTTGTGACAATTACATCAATGGCAGTAAACCTCATTAAAGTAAGTCAAGGATAGAAATACCAGGCTTGAATGTTACAATAGTACTACTACATTTAAAACAAACTACAATACTGGGATATTTTGATTCTATTGTTTAAACGCAACGCACCCCAATACATAACCTACAAACATAACAAATTTAAGCATACTGTCAAGTTGACAGATAATATAATTTTACTAAAAATGGAATAAGCTAAGACATGAGTTCTTTTCATAGCATACTGAGAACTGCAATCTTAATGATCATGTATGATATTAATACATACAAAATGTGCACGAAAAATGTACAGTGTTTGCTGGAACAATAATAAGGATACTTGGGTTCAACTCCCTTTAGTAAACAAAGAAAACAATACATGTAAGTGGGGTGCGTCAAGTTGAGTAGAATTAGATATGATGGAATGAAATATTGAGCATAAGAAGGAACTTCAAAGTTAATATTTAAAGATACAGGGTGTAGATAAAGTGCCACAAATCGACACATGGCAACGAAATTTGATACCTTACTCTGAAAACCTTGCAAGTTCAAGTTTTTGCAAAATTGTGTTGTATCACTTATTGCATTAAGGGTCTCATACTGCATATGCTGTGAAATCCTCATATCATATTTTCTGATAATACACCATCTGCGGACAAATATGAAAACCTAGTATAGGCACCAACTGTACCTACTAACTGGGAATCTCATAAGTTCTAGTTTTGTTTTAGAGGTTGTGTGTATGTGACGAATGTATATACATATAGGGTGTAAATAAAATGGCGCCAAAACAACACAGCAACAATCCCCGACACAATGATACTGTAATGCTTGAAATTTTAATTTTTCTTAAATCTAATCTTACAGAAGACAGCATGAAGACCAGTCAAACATTTTATGTATTCGTAACCTATAGAACTATTATCAAACAAACTAGCAAATATATAAGTATTGGCCTACTCTTAAATCACAAAACTAAATTCATAAAAAAAAAACAATTGTCATTACCTGTCGCTTTGCTTTTTCTTTTATTCGTTCAAAATCCTCAATAAGTTCAGGCATGCAAGACTGCAGTTTTGTACGTTCTTCAACATTTTCATCACACACAAGTGGCCTTATACTACTTAGTTCTTTATCACGTGAAATCTTTGGTCTAGAAGGTTCTGATAATTGTACTTGCTTAATGGTTTTCCCTATGGGACTTACACTTTCTTCTGTATTCTTCTGTAATACTGCAGGAAATATCTTACGTGCAGGTTCAATTAAAAGCGACGATAGAATTTTAACATTTGAACTAGTAGAAGGTGATAATGGCAATACTTGGATTTTCAACTGACTGTTATCATCTTTTGTACTTATATTTTGTTCTCTATTTTCTACTGCAGTTGTACTTATTGTCTGTGAGGAACAACCTTTTTTGTCCGATTCACTTTGATTATCGTGAAGGATTTTTTCTGTAATTACTTTGATTCCTTGATTCCTTTGAGTTTCATTTTCTATATTCATTTTTATTTGATCATTCTTACAGCTTTCATAATATTCCAACAAAGCACTGCGAACACCTTTTATTTTCGGTGTTTTAAATGGCAACCTCATAACTTCAGCTTCAGTTAATCTTGCCAAATCACCAATTGTAAAAAGCATTTTCCTTTCGAGTTCATTCTGTAAATGCGTTACAAATACTGGAGTAGTAGTCTTCTTTAATACAACCTTAATACTTTCATTACAGTCGATAAGTTCAGGTACGATCGGATTATAATGATCCAACCTGCTTACGTGTGTATTATCCATACTACCTTGAGTTGCAATATTTAACGATTCCGTATCTGGCTCAGTTAAATTATCACTTTCGACTAAATTATCACTTGGTGATGTTATAATTTCAACTTCTTGGAAAACCGGGAGATCTATAAATTCCTCTGCTTCAGGGATTGCAGAAGAAGTTATTTGTTGACCATTTGGAATTTTTTGTATATCATCAGTCTCTTCTTCAGGCTTTTGATTTCCAACATCTTCAATGGATTTAGTTTGTCCTGATTGATCTTCAGGACTGGTTTCTTCTTCCTCTTTAATATTGTAATAGACTTTCTCGCAAGTTGTTGGTGGATCAGTAAAGTTGACTCGTTTCTGCAAATGGAAAAATATAAAATAGAAAATTATAATGAATTGTCCTATATTGGTGTAAGCCTTTGAACAATCTCATAATAATATCATACAACTAGGATTTCTGAGCATCAGCCATGTTTGGTTCCCAGGACTTAAAGACTAATTTCTCTCAATTACCGGGGATTCCCAAGATTCAAAACAATTTTGAAAACTTCTTTTAAAATATTTTCACACTTCATCGGGCTGATTCATTTCTATATAAACATTTTGATTAATAAGCAATTTAATTATAACAATGCACATCTTATCAATGAGTCAACTTAAACATAAGAGAGTTTTTCAGGTTATGAATTTCTAGTCGTGATACAACTAACTAATTTCACAATTTGCCTAATGACACACTGTACAGTGATTTTAGTTAAATTTGAAATCATGCTTCAAAAGCAATCTTTATCTCTTGTTCGACTGACTTATCACATCAATTTATATGATTACTTCCATGAATAAAGGTATCATCTTTATTTTGCAATTTTCTCTACCTTTGGCAATTAATGGCGTTTTCATATTCTTCAAATTAAAATTCAGAAACACAAACTGCTATTCCCAGGATACGAAGCAATACATTTCTAGAAATTTCCCAGAAATTTTGTCCTGAAAATTCTCAGGTCAGAAACCCCAATAGTGACATACTGTTTAGTATTCTTGAGAATTTCTAATATTCTTATCGACATTCAATGGCGAGCAATCTAACAATCCTGCAATACTAGCAGGGTAGAAACGCAAGAATTTTGAAAATTTGAAGCAATATTGTTTATTTCTCCTTGCACATTTATAGCACAGTTTTCTAAGAATGTATTAATCTTGTTTTCTTAAAGTCCAACCCACACACACAAAATGCATATTCTGTAAGTGTTTTAGCATTGATCGGAACGACAATAGAATACAGTCATAGATTCAACTTCAATAAATAGCTTCTGATTTCAAGAAAAAGACCATCATGTTAACAGTCCACTTTTAGAATTCCTGAGAATAGTGGGTTAACAAATTATAATAATCAAAAGGTTTTTGAGACCAGCAAAAGAACACGTATGTGGTTCCAAGTATTGCATTTCTACAAAAGCTATGCGTCGGAGAAATTCTTTTATTTAATTCATAAGTGGTACTGTCTACTACTTAGAGTTTTCTTTCCCTCCTTTAACATGAAAACTTCCCTTTTTCTATAAAAATTTTCCTCTTTTAGATATTAACAAGGGGGATTCTCCTTCGGAGTCACCAAAGGTTTCCTCTAGAGTCCTGGATCAAACACCAGGGGGTCCTCTCCAGATTATCTTAAAAATGCATATTTTTTCGATCACCACCCACCACTTTTAAATGACCTTGATTGCATGTTAGACAACCTCATAAAACAAAAGAAGATAAGGTTAGCCTTGGAAACTAAAGAGAGTTGTTGTTGATACATGAAAAAAGATAGTTGTTATTGTTTATAATTTTTGAAATAAAATGTTTTATGGAGAAAAATAAATTAATGATTTTCTATTTCAGGGTTTAGACTCTACATTTCAAATCAAATTTCCTGACATTTCCAGGACTCTCATGAAATTTTCCTGAAAATTCCATGTACCTATTCTAGTCTATTACTTTTCAAAGACTGATGTGCAACAGGGACTTGTTTCGATTATATTGGTAGGTCACAAGTCTCATAACGACGTATGAACTGATTAACTACTGTCATGTCATCATTAAAGAAAAACCAGGACCCTTATTTTACCTGCTACAATTCTTACTTTTGCAGAAATAATTATTTGAAGTTAGCCTCAATATTCATTATACAGTGTTTGAGGTAATTAATTGTTCAAATAAAACCAAAAAAAAAGAAAAAAAATCATTACCTCTACTAGAAATTAAAGAACTAATATGAAAATCAACAATACCGCTGCAATAACAATGAAGCATGATGTCGGAGCCAATCAGAAGGATACAGAAAGTTGCAAAATCGTCAGATCTGGCAACAGTGGATTGCAGTTATCAAAGAATTTAAAGCCATCTGGGATCTGTTCCGATTCCACGTCCAGGCCCAAAACCGTTCGAATTGACCAGGCGATCTGCCGTGAGACGATCTTTCTTGAGGTTGAAATTTTACGTCCAGACGTTTATTATACGTCAGTCACGGCACAGATGATTAAATAAGAGTCTGATATTTCACTCCCTATACCACCAATCTTCCCATTTTTGTCTCTACGCATTTACATTTGCAGCTCTGAGAGTTTACCACGCCTACTCGTTTACGCGCGTTTTATGGAAAGTGCGTACCACGCTGTGCTGCTTGCGCAGTACATGTCAAAATCGCAAGCTCTGGGAGTTTCAATACGGTTCACATACGTGACTGACGTATAATCCGCTCTCTTCAATATAGCTGATTATTATTTTTTGGTTGAATATGATCTCAAAAACCATCCCATAAATTTTAGCACGGTATGAAAATACTCGTAGCATAATTTTTTTAAACAACTTGCACATGCTGTCACCTTCAGCTCCACCGCTACTGGAGTAGCTGACGCTCAGATCTCTTATGTATTAGGGGAAAACTATTATTGTTATGATTTTCAGTCGGTATGAAATGACTTATTAAAATGTAGCACTACCTCCTGGACTGTAACTAGGTAGGGCTCGAGATGAAGCGAAAAAGATGCCACTACTCCAGTGTTGCCAGGTGTAGAAAATCTTTCTCTTCGCCCGTCTAACAAAAACGTCGCCAATAATGGTACAAAAACCCCCAACTTCAAAAGTCTTAAAATAATGCTCGTGTCCTCCACGAGCTGTAATCAGTACCAGCACTGTCAGTAATTACTTGCAAAGGAGTGCTGCCAACCGTCCAGCAATTTTATGTCGCCAATGCGATAATTTGCTGCTTGCTTGTGAACACAAATAATCTTTTATGCTGTAGGTAAAAATCATCAACCAATAGATAGCTTAAATTTTGTCAAATGCAAAGCCAGTTAATTATGAGAGAAAGTACCGATATCAAACAAAAGACGATTTTAAATTGAGCTCAATAACGATTTTCTCTTCGCTACAGCCGTCATTGTTCACGTCATATCTGACAAGTACAAACGTATCAAAAGGGGAAGAAATGGCAATTATAGCTACATATAACCAACGTTGCCAGAGCTGGCATAAATTTCCCAATCTGACGATTTATAGTACTTATTATTGTTTCTAACGACATGTTTCATTGTTATGGCAACCTGCCTTTCACAGCACACCAGTACTATTTACAGACCTTGGTTTTTCTCCAATATGTGTCCAGAAAAGTATGCAACAAATGAAATAGTATATTAAAATACAAGTTGCAGAAGGCATCTATTCAAGCACGAATTTGAAATTCCGAAACGAGCCGCATAGCGGCGAGTTGAGAAACAAATGAGTACTTGAAGGACCTTCTGCAACGAGTGTTTCATACTATTTTTTCTATTTTGCCGCTTATACCATTTTCGAAATTAAAAAATAAAAATTTTAAATCTAGTGAATTTTACGGTGGTTGGTGACATTTATGCGGCGTAATTTTGGGCGGCTGTGAAAAAAACTTCTTTTTCATTGTCATTTATTAATTTACTTTCTTCTTTGACGTATGACAGTTCAACGCTGCCAACATCAATACAGTAGATTTTACTAGTCTATTCTATCACGCCAACGACTTATTCTAACTTTCAAATGACGTCATTTGGGTGCTTGAATAGACTTATTCTAAACGCAAAATAGAAAAAAAAAACTTGTTTATTTATAGAATTTTCTACTTACTCCAAAACTTCCAATAACAGAAATAAAATTTTGATTATTATCAGGAATAATAAAGAAAATTCAAAAAAATATTACTTTTTCATTAAAAAACGACTTAGTTACTTTATTAAAAATTCTTAATTTATCCTCAATAATCCCCGCTTTTTTAAGATCCTCACTAATTTCCCCATCAAATTCAAAAATTCCCAACTTGGGAAAAAATATTCATACCTAGTAACAGTGTAGTACTCGCAACTTATTTTCAATTTTCATTTTATACCTCCCCGTAGAAAAAAACAAAAAAATCCGGTGACTTCTTAATTGGCCCTAAATGCTTGAACAGCCCAAGATTTCCAAACGGCACGAGAGATTCGAACGGCCCGACAGAAGCCCGAGGAGCCGAGAAGTCCAAAAGGTCCGACGTCCCGAGAGATCGAAACGTCCCGATAGACCCGAAGGGCCAAAACGTCCGAAAGACCCGACAGACCCGAAAAAGTCCGACAGGCCTAACGGCCCGATAGACTCAAAGAATCGAGAAGTCCAAATTTTGACATCTCCATATTTAAAAAATTATCGGAAAATCACTGTATTTAATTGCTACATCATACCTTAAAGATATTGATAAGTTAATTTGTTTCACTGTTAAAGAAATTCTTGAACTCCCACCCAATATTCGAAATTCTTTTATATATGCTCCAAAAACATTTAAACGATTAAAAATATTTCACACTCAATGGGATGCACTCTTATAACATTATCATTTGTGTCATATTTTAGAAGTAACAAATAATCCCTAACTTAATAGCACAAGAGATTTAGAGAAAAGAAAGGCAATCCTGTTTAGTGCATTTCAATATCAACCGAGAAGTACTGCTAAGCTTCTCAAATATGAACAAAATCAAAACTCTTTGAAACACACTAAAAAGAATTTTAAAAAATGGCGTTCTCTTCCTTGCAAGCATCATGGTGTAGGTGTATTCCAAGAATTCGCCTAGTATACTAATAGAAGAGAAAGTCTTACACAATTTTATGTAAGATTTTATGTAACATAATACAATGGCAATAAGATCCATACCAGACACTGAGAATTATCAATTTGAAAGTTGCCTCATGTTCTTGGTTCTTGTCCATATAATAATAACTTATCATGAAATAATCACCACAATACTATATGGATAATGATTACTAATGCCCTTAAGGAAAAAAATTTTGAAATGCAGAGGAAGTAAAAGGAATGGTTGATATTTTGGTTACTCATAGAAAAAAGATTTAGGTTATAACGAGTATCCCAAAAATATTTATATCGTGGCTGAGAAACGTATGTCATTTTGATTGATGGTAAGTTACATTTTTATAAATCAGTAATCAAAATGTTTACTCAAAAACAGGCAACTTTCTTAATTGAAAACATTAAAACATTGAAAGACGTGTAACAGGAAACACTCTCAACATCTTTTAAAATACCATATAAATGATTTATCTATCTGTAAGCAGAAAAATGTTTTTATTTTCATAGCGAACCCTGATGTAAATATTCCTGAGATACTCGTTAGATCCAACAGTAAGATTTAAAATTACACTGATCCACCAGAACAAATTAACAGTAAGAAAGAGATTAAAAGGAAAAATTTGGAATTAAAAATATTGAAATAACTGGGTATCATTTGTACAGTTAGCCATCTGATTCAAGTGGTTAATAGGCTAGCAGTTCAAGAGTTGGTTCTTAATTTACATATTTTTTTTTTAATCCATTCTTTTCACAGTGTGTTCTTTGTGTAATGCAACTTATACATTTAAGAAGATGTTAATGTATTTTATGCATCAATAAAATAAAATGTTTTAACACATTTCTGCTGATCCTTCAGCCAGATTCTTTATAAAATATTATTATTACCATCCTTGCGTGTGTATCTAAATCAGTCTAAACACACAGCTTTTTTCTATTTGCATTTCAAATTTCCCTTCAGTTGGCAACACTGTTCACAAACAAAATAATGATTAATGTAACAAACAAATTCTGAAGTCAATTTAGTCAACTACTATTTTGACAATCCTGTACGTAAAATAAAAAGTATCCAGAAGCATAGAAGACTCTTTATTCTTACAAAATCCAAAAAATTGTAGGAGTATAAATCTAAACCTACAAAAGAATCTATGATACATACATAATATAGTGGGAAAATCAACAACAAACAAGACCAAGGAAGATTGAAAGCAACATGTTTGGTACTTCTGGTTATTTTTCATGTTTATTACGTTTTAGTTTATAAATCTAAGGATACTGTTTTGACCGCTGTCGCCATCACGTACTTATAACAAAAAGCAAAAAACTTGAATACTGCTAATTCAGCAATAGGTAATCGAAATTTATTTTGTTTGAAAATTCTCATATTCACTTATATACCTATAAACAATCAAAAGCAATCCATCAACCAGAACAAATTTCAGAAATTAAATTAAGGCATTAAAAGCCTTCATATTTACGTTCATTTTAAGATTTTCTAAAACCAAAGTAGATAATATTGAAGTAATCATTTTTTTAAATGTTAATTAATAGGAAATCAATTTTATTGATAGATCACAACGCAGAGAAATCAGAAACGAATGAATAATATATGCAATAATATTTATTTATTTAAAAATACAATGAGCACGCTATAGTCGAGTAAAATTTCAATTTCTTTTTATAAAAACAAAACAATTCATAGTACATAACCGATAATATCCGAATAACGAATTTAAAATGTTGGGTTACTGGTAGAATTCAAACTGTGTAATGGTAAAACTTACTTTGAATAGTTCCGATAACTCGGTTTTCCAACTTAAAGGTGTTGGTAGACTGTTAACATGAATTGTCATTAATCTAACAATAATGATTTTGAAGGCACAAATACGCAATAACACTCTTAGATCACTCACAAACCGGGAGACATAACCTAATAAATTTACCCGCGCGTTAAACAACGGGGTCGCCGACGCGTGAACGAAATATATACAAAAAAAAAAAGCAAACGACAGAAGTAACCAAAAGAAGAATTTGTCGACAGAATATAGATTTATTATACTTTCGAAATCGACTTTAAAATGCCCAAATAAAGCTGCTCATGATTATGAAATATATTATTTAATTGGATTTTCTAGTTTCCGTCACTGATTTATACAGGGTGTTCAATTTAAAACGTCCCGCCTTTGTAATTTGACAGATTGCAAAAAGTAAACAAGTAGTGCCAATATGAAAATAATTTAAATGTGACGCCAAATTCAAACCATCCTCACTCCTTAACAATCACTCTGTATATCTTTGTGTATTTTCAGATTTTAAAAAACAAAATGGATCATGTTTGTAGTTTGTTTTCTATAATACGTGCCAATGTCAAAATTCCTCAATTTATGCTGGTTAGAAATAAGATTTGCTTTTTTAGAAAACACAATAAGAATAATTATAAATTATTATAAAACCTTAAGAAAACTTATTTAACAAAAAGAAAGTAAACAAAATGAACAGGTTTGTACAAAAGTTACTTTTGTCAGTTTTTAGATCCACAGCAAACTATGGTTCAATTAACAAGAGTTGAACTTTTTAAAGAAAAGCCGGTTCTGAATTGTAAGACGTGTTGCCTATTCCCAGACATTCAAGGGAGGATCTGTAAAATGAGTATACTGTATAAACAAGACACGTCAATTTATAAAGGACGAGTCCAAATAATGGCTATCCCTTTAAGAATAAGAGATGAGGTTATAAACAGACCAATTTATGACGGAGACTAATCGCATTATTCATCTGAACCTCTGACTGACTCACTCACTCAGGCTAGTATCGGCATGTGTTTTTTGCTCCGTTTTTGTACAGATAAAACAATATTTACTGACGGTGCATTGGGGACTTACAGTGTATAAATATAAGACGTATCGAAACTCTACACCCATCTCTATAAGGTAGCATTGATGAGGATTAGTGCAAAGATTTTTTTCCTTACGTCAACTCATTATGGCGTCTCAATAATGACGTCAGATACATCTTCTCTAATAACTTTTGACAGGATTGAGCAATTTTGTTCAAATTTTGTATGTTTACTTATTTTTACAATAGAATGAGATGGTGTGAATTCTATTCAGTTTGCTTAATAATAAGAAAGCCCTCGTCTTGAGTATCCCTTCCCCCCCTCTTTCTTGACGGAACTTTTATGTTTCCATCTGTAACTTTTAAAGTAGTGGTAATTTTACAAGAATTATTCAAAATGAGACTGTCGGATCTTTCATTTTTTCAATTTGAACGATAATTTTCGAGAAAATAACGAAACAAGGTAGATCTTCGTTTTTAATAGTGAAACCAATCCTTCCATTCTTGTTATTTTTTAATAATTAGGTTGGACTTCCATATCCCCGCCTACCAACAATCAGGTCGGTTGAGGTGTCATATTGTCAGATTTGTCGAGAGGGTCACGGGGGCACTGCGTCTAGGTGCCGGAGAAGCCCTGCTAAAAAGCTATGAGCATTTAGGTAGAGATTAGGTTAGAGGTTAGGTTAAAGGCTCGGACTAAAAACACACAAGGTAGACGGAGTTCAGTTACGATGTACTGATGCGTAAATGTAAAGCCCCCATCCACTCGCAAATTAGATGGAAAACAATAACAATTCCGTCAACGTCAGTGGCGTACAATTTTAATGTTTAGAATAAAACACGTGGTATAAGAATGTTAAATATTTTTTATGTTTGCTTTAAAAATACATTTCATTACAAGTATGAAATGTTACTTGAAAACTGTTCGTCTACGTCTTTTGAATTTTTATTTTTAAATAAAAGTTTCATGTAAAAATCCAGTATAGCACGTCGCTGCTAATAACAATATAACCTAAACAACCGCTTGTAAGATTTACTTTTAGATGTCTTACCTATGAAGAGAAATGCCCTATTCTTTCCTGTCTATTCTTTTACATAAAATGCATTGACGCCTGGTAAAAGTAAAACAACACGCACAAATCGTTAATCACTTCGAAAAACGTTTAAAATCAAAATATAAATAACGCGTTGATTTCAAATACGCGATTAAGTTCAACGCAAAGATCGAACTGGTTCGAAACTTGCAGGGCGATCGTTGTGCGTAACAACACAGTTCTCCGCTAATTTCCGCCTAACAATCTTAAAATTGCTTTACCCTAATAAAAACATAAATAGACAACGTTTGTTTCACCTTTTTATGTAATTGGCTCCGTCTTTCTTGTGTATTCTTAGTCTGAGGTTAAAGGTTAGGTTAGAGGTTAGGTGAGAAGATAGGTTAGAGGTTAGGTGAGAAGATAGATTAGAGGTTGAGTTAAAGGTTAGGTTAGAGGTTAGCTTAAGTTAGGTTAGGTTAGGTTAGACAAGGTAACTGTGGAATAGATACAGAAACGCAAGGATCTAGTTATTCTAGATCTCGAAGATACCGTTACCGAAGAAGATGTAATGGATCAAGTCCAGCAAGAACTGGAAGTAACTGTAGAAAGCAAAGACATTAAAGTGATACTGAATGATAAGACCAACAAAAGAGGGCAAAAGTATGCTAAAACTAATGCACCCATGGAAGCGATAAATAAAATACTATAAATGGGAAAGATTAAAATAGGTTGGACGAGGTGTCAAATGGTAGAAAAGTTAGAACCCGTGAAATACTACAGGTGCAACAGATATGGGTACTACACCAACGAATGTAAAGAAAAGAAACTAATGACAGGCAAATGTCTAAAATGCAATGAGGAGAACCACATGGCTAAAGATTGCACGAGCACAGCATACTACTGTTATGTGTGCAACAATAATGGTAGGATTAAGGAGGAAAAGGCTTCACATACAGACCAATTGAAATAGAAATAGGCAAGCACAAGACCTATTAAATAAAACAGTAAGAGAAAGAGCAGATAGACATCGCAATAGTGGCAGAACCAAATAAGCAAATGACTGCCAAGCCCGCATGGATAGTAGACAGCAAAAGCAATGTATTCATGCGTCTATGTAATAAAAACATAAGAGCTAAAAGATTCTTCATAGGGAAAGCATATGTAGGATTGATGTAGAATAAAATTAATGTAGTTGGCTGCTACGCATCACCAAATGTGGAAATAGAAGACTTCGAGGAATACCTAAATGAAATTAAAGGGCATGTACGAACATTACAAGGAAAAAATATAATATTAGATGGGAACTTCAACGTAAAAGGTACGAAATAGAAGACAGAAGAGGTGAGGTGCTGGTAGAATGGTTAGAGAAAGTAGGATTAGAAACCCTAAACACAGGAGAGGAACCGACTTTTCTGAGAGGCAAAAAAAATCTTAAACCGTTATTAATTGGTTTACCAGGCTCATGGCAAATATCGGAGGGCCAAGTGCAGAAAAAAGAAAAGTTTTGGCTTCGGTGGTGATGTCCATTCTATGATATGCATCGTCAGCGTGGAAAGAGGTATTAAAAAAAGAAAAATATCAAAAGATGTTAATACATAATACATAAAAGTTTCAGTTTATACTAAAACAAAATTCTAAAATTTTTTTTTTGTTGCCTGAACATTTAGCATTTGTCGAGTTAGTTCCTTTTAATTCTGACTCAATCAGTTGTGTATCCAAGACAATCAAGCTTTGCTCAATAACTGAAAAAC
>VTPC01003033.1:143631-181819 GCA_011009095.1 Ignelater luminosus | reverse complement strand
ATTCCATGAATGTCTTGTTTAAAAATTTTTGAGGTTATGTTAATTTCATTCTTTTCTGCATATTACAATTTATTCACTCAATTAGTAATGAAACTCTGAATGCAGTAGAATTTTATACATTAACATAACTGATTGCATCCAAATACATACATTTTTCTAGGTTATGTTTACCAGATCTGTGCTAATTGATCTTGCATTACAAGTCAGTTTCTGAGGTTATGCCAATCGCTTGATGTTAATCTGTCTCACAAGTCAGAGTGATATTGAGTAGATGAGCACTTTTAGAGTGACTTTTAATCAAATACAAGATCCAACCAAAAACACATATTGCAGTTAGAGTTGGCTCAGTGGATAAATCAAACATGGATTTTATTCATGGAGCATTCTGAGACTGAGAATGCTCCAGAGAGAATTGAGAATGCTATAAGTGACTTTGAATATGAACCACATACAGGTTATGTCATTATATAGTCATCATACATACAAGTTACTTACTGGTTCCAGCTGAATCTCGCCCTCTTTTATCTCTATTTAAATTTGTATTTTATTTCTTTTTTCTAATAAAGACCAATCTATTATTATTATTAAGTAAAGTGTGCATTTTAGATGTGTTAATTTAATTAATTAATGAAACTGTCATTTAAATTGCAAACAATCAGATAGACAAACCTAACCTCAGAAAGCATACAAAACTGTAAAATCTGATTTGTTAAGCTATTAACGACTCAAAAACACATAGACTATATTTCTGCCAATATATTCAAGCAAGAAAATAAGTTATTCATTACCTTTCTAGGTGGTGATAATCCTTCACTTCTTGTCTCGGGAGCTTTACGTTTTAAAATACTAAACTTTGGAGTTGCCATAGGACTGGGAAGTTCCTTGGTGAATTCTAGAACATCCTCTTCAGATATTAAATGAGGTTCCCCATCATCTTCTATCTCTATAATATCTTCTGAGTCTGGTTTTACACCGTACATTTGCATCATTTTTAAAATGCGGTTTGTTTTTAAGAAAATTGAATAAGGACTATTGTCTAGACTTTTGATTTTCTTTATTTTGTAAGTCTTTGGTGATGGAGTATGAGAAACCATTGCTAATAATCTTTCTGCTCTTGTTGTGTTCCCTTTACTAAAACCGCTCGAGCAGCTGGGAAGGCTACTTGAGATTAATTTCTCCTTATTAACATTTTCTATTTTATTGCTTGTGGAATCATTATTTTCCATTTCTAATATTCTAGGTGCTTGATCACTATCATTTTCTATTTCTGCAGACTTTATTGGTGATATGTCTATGGTGTTGTTTATCAATTCATTTGTTCTAGTTGGAGTGTCTGGCGCTACAGGAGATGCAGGAATGCTAACAGAATCGCTTTCAGGATTCTCTTTAAACACTTCTGATACTTCTTCCATTCCCATCGTTAATGTGTCCATTTCACTGATATCCTTTTCATTTCTACTACCAGCTAGATCTATCTCCATTAGCTGATCAGGAC
This sequence comes from Ignelater luminosus, assembly GCA_011009095.1. Lineage (NCBI taxonomy): Eukaryota > Metazoa > Arthropoda > Insecta > Coleoptera > Elateridae > Ignelater > Ignelater luminosus. The sequence goes on along the minus strand of VTPC01003033.1, from coordinate 180,324 downwards.
TGATGCTAATATTAGTAATAGAGAGTTCATTATTTGTATTTTGTGTATTCTGCACATCAGCAGTTTCAGATTTTTCTGTAATGGCTGTCACTTCTAACTCTGTTACATGATTTGTACTTTGTATTTCTTTAATATCCTTTTGTATAATCACTGCAGTCTCAGAATAATTACTGGTGGAGCAAGAAGATTCCTCTTGTGAACTATCTATAATATCTTCACTGTTAGGTAAAAGATGTGTAATAGGAACTACTGTTAAATCAGAGATTCTTTCTATCTGACTTGGTTCATCTGATTTATTACAAGAGTCCATAGCAGAGGTCAGACATTTTCTTACTTTTGATGCTCGTTTTTTATTCGATATCTCTAACATTGGATTTATTTTGAGCAAATTAGTACTTTCATCTAATGTATCTGGTAGTTTTTCTTTATTAGGTATTTCTATTTCGCTTGTTTCTATTTTTTTAGGACTTCCAGTTTCATTAATGGAATTTTGAGGTTCTTCTTTATTAATTTGTTGTGATGAATTAGCCGGATGGTTATTGGCACTATTGAGATTACTCAGTTTGGTTCTTTTTGGACTTCCCAGTTTCCTAGTTGAACTTTGAATGTCACTTTTAATATTATTCGAATGATTACCATTGAGATTATCTTCATTTGTTTTAATTTTTTTAGGGCTTCTAATCCTGTGTATGTTTGGATCAACAACAACCTTTTCTTTTTCTGATTTATTAACAGAATTACTAATTGGAATTACTTCTATAGAATTTCTTCTACATTTCTGTTTTTGCTTTTGAATGTCATTATTGTCCCCTACCGCAACTGCTGACAGAGATCTTCTTTGTTTGAGTCTTTCCACACTATTAGTTTCTGGTTTTTTAATAGAAGTGTTCACCTCATTTGTCACAGATCTTCTTTTTTTCTGTTTCGGTGTCTCTTTTATAACATAAATTTCATTATTAGAAATATTAGTCACATCAGCTGTCATCTTTTTTCTTCTCCCCCTTTTGGGTTTTTCTTGGCTAACATCATTTTTACTTGCTTCTGACACTATTTCAGTTGCAATCGGAAATTTTCTCTTTTCATTCTTTACTATTTCAAAAATATTTTTTTGGTTATCTTTATTTCCATCTAGTTCTTTATTGGACGTATTTATTTTACTCAATACAATAGGTTTTATTCCAAAACCATTTTTATTCATCTCCGATTCTGCACTGCAATTGCTAATTTCATCTAATAATGATCTAGTTTTGCTAATTTTTGCAGCTATTATTGGGGTGTCATTATTTTCAGAAGTTACTTTATGAGATCTAGGAGACACCCTAATATCATCACTTCTCTTACTATTAGACTTTGGGCTTCCAACTGATCTACGTCTCTCTCTTTTTTGCACCTTCAAACTTTGATCATTAATATTGGAATTTTTAGAATCATCACTATCGTCAGAAGGTTTCGTCGAATCAGGCTTAACAGAACTGTTTGGAGGATCTTTGTTACGGGTACGTAACTTTCTTTCCGAATCAAGATCCTGCAAATACTTATCACCACCAACAATATCCATTTTTAATTTCCTCATTTCATTCAAAATCTTTACTTTTTTTTTGTCTTCTGTATTACTAATTAAATCATTCACTTTTTTTAAACTAGAATTAGTATCAATGTTTTCAAGAATTCCTTCAGTGAGATTATTAAGCCCGTTATGTCCATTATGTATCTTTAAAGAACTATTCATATTTTCAGCAAATTCTTCATTTATCATTGCTTTTATCTGATTCATGCTTGGATTTTGAATTTTTAAATCTATCCTATCATTGATAGTTTGAGCGTTATCAGTTTCTGAGCTTTTAAGAATCTTATTTGACGATTCTTCATTATTTTCTTTATTACTAATTATAGTTGCACTTATAATACCAACTGTTGATGATTGTGGTTCTACATTATTATTAATTGTTTCAGAATCTGCTTCCAGTTTCTGTTCTAACTTGCCTTCTTCTTTATCCTTTTCAATTTGCTTTGCAGGGGTGTCATCTTTTTTATCATTACATTTATTTAATGTAGACAAGGCTTTTGAGAATGTTAAACTCTCTGATGCAAAAAGATCTTCCGATTCATTTTTAGTCGCTTTATTCAAGATATTATCATTATTATCACTTTCTTTATTTTTGTCCTGTTCTTCTTGATCTTCTGTACTTGGTAAAATTGCATCAGTTGTATTATTTTGTTCCTCAGAATAACTTTGAACAGTACAAGATAAATTTCTACTGGCAATACTTTCTGAATTCGATTGACTCTGTGATAAATCTTGATATAATGCTGGTATATCACATCTACGCTTTTTCATTACTTCTAGCTGGTGATCAGTTAATTTTGCAGGATCAAATTTATATTGTTCATCAATAAGTACATAATTTGCTTCATCACCAGTATCAATAGCAACATCACTTTTCTTAGGTTCAGCATTAAATGCTTCTGCAGCCTTGCGTTTTTTCTGTTTCGTTTCCTTCTTTAATTGACTTCCTCTAATTCTAACAGGTAATGGCGTCTGTACTTTATGCCCAAACAAATTAAGAATAGTCGTTTCTTCTGGACTCTTATTTTTCTTTGGTGACTTAGGTTTCATAGCCATATTTGCAATTCTTGCTGCACGAGATGATTTTACTGCATGCGGTTGTATAAATGATGTCTCATTAGATTTTAAACTGGAGCTATTTAATATAGACAATAAACTAGTTGCACTTTGTGAAATTGTACCATCAGTGTTTGTTTGTAAACCTTTAATAGCATTGAATAAGGATGTTGGTATAATGCTTTTAAAATTGCTTGGGATCTTATCAAAAAAGTCCTCTAGGTGCTCCAAGATTGTGTATTCCTAAAAATAAATAAGCTTATGACTGAGTGAGGATTTTAATAAAATTACTGTTTACCTTATGTTGAACAAGGAAATATTCAAAGCATTGACATAACAGGCGAAAATCAGAATTCTTTAAGATTTTTCCATTCTCCCGAACGGAATTTTCTAAAATGAAAAGGACAGTGGATGATAGTAAGTTTATAACCTTCTTGGTTGATGGTTGTACTGCCAGTAAGTGGGATGTTAGATTTAAAAGAGAGCTCACTAGAAAAAACAAAAAAATAATTTTCACTTACACAAGCATTCAAGAATTTTCATTTTCAAGGAAAGGTAGGATGGATAAAGCAGAGCAATAGAACATAAAAATGTAAATCTGGATGGAAGTCTCTAAATTAACTAACACATAAAACTTAAGGAATTAAAAATTTCGAATTTTAAGAGAGAAACTTATTATGAATGTTTGTGTTTTGTTATATGTATGATAATAATTAGATCACTAGATTTGTAAATTTAAAGTTAAAATAAATTTGTCAATAATCTTAAGATTCTTTAGTTTTAGTTACTTCTAATTAATTTACATTTACAATATAATCACTAATAATTCAAAAAGGATGGATATACAGGGTGTCCCGTAAATGCCAATAAAGCTTCAGGTAAACATCTTCTATGAGTGCTTATTGCAAATCTGCAAAAAGAAGATTTCTCCTCAGTTTGGTTTTCTTATACAAGTGGTCAGAAGTTAACATCTTTAACACTACATAAACAGAAACCAAAGAATTGAGTCCAAATGAAGCCATTACCAATTCAACAAATGAATCTGTTGAAACAACAATTACCCTTGATAAAGCACAGAACTGTTCAATTTCTCTTTTTGAAGATGCTGTTAAAAATTGAATTCTTACCAAAAAATAGATATTGATAAACATGCAAGTCTTGTGCGTACTGCTAAATCTGATGAAATTAGTTGCCAGCAATTCTTTCAAGTTTTGACAATTTTATGGTCCATTATCACTGGAATAAAACTGATAAATCTTTGATTTCTTGTGATACTTTAGTTCCTATATTTGAATAATTTTGTATTTGCCTGCAGCAGTGTTGCCAAGTTTAAATTTCGTTTTTTGGTTCGTGTGACAAATCTAAGTACGTTGGAACATTCGTGTTTTCAATATTGGCATCTTGAGGGGTTGAGGAAGGCTGCTACCTAAAGCTTTATTGGCATATAGGGGACACCCTGCATACAAAGTCTTTTTATGTTGTTTTCACTAATTGGAACTTTGTAAATCAGATGTTATATTAATTGTGAGTAGGGTAGACCGGGGCAAATTGGATCAGTTCATCTTCAATACCAAAAAAACAATCAAAGGCAAATTTAATTATTATATACAGGATGTTAGTAAACTACTGGTATTAATTTTAATGATAGATTTTGCATAACTAATAAAGTTGATTCTGATATATGCGAACATTCTAAATTAAAAACTAAAAACAGACCTTTCATAACATAAAGGAATGCACTTGTTTGAATACTGCTGATTTCACAATGATGTGTAAACAAACTTCTGACAACACAAAACACCACTTTTAGACATTTGTGATTAAGATCAGTTTTGTTTTTTTTTGCTAGAAAGATTGCAAAGTTCCAGATTACATTTACGTTGAATAATAAAATAAAACCCAACAATCTCGTACCTGAACACAAGTCAGTATGATGCATCACTTACAATTTATCCACATGTGACAAACTGTGATTTTCAACTAAACAATTACACACCAACAATAAAGGTGCACAAAAAACCAAAATTAATAATTTAATAACACTAAACAGTTACATTAAAAAAATAGTGCACGAATAATAACGATAATAAAATTAATCCAGAGTAAATCTAAATATCACCAATAATAATGTACTACAGGCATAGAATTTAAAAAAAAAAGTAGAAATGTAATCAACAATCAACTCAGACCAATTCTCATTTACTTTAAGGGGTGACAATGCTCGATAATCCACGGTTATTTCTTCCATAAAAAAACAATTCTGTCTGTTGATCTGTTACCATGTTCCCGTAACTTTACAGCGCGTTATATATGAATTTTCTTCTGATTACAGATACATAATCAGTATTTCAATATCTCAAACAGATCTAAGATGGCAATTTTTAAATTTTGTCACGATCATCATGCTTGCATTCTCACTGGTTTATGTCTTAATCTAGCTGGCCATAATGTTACACAAAGTGTTTAGAATTAATCAAGTAAGAAGATTGAAATGCAAATTAAATTTGTCTTATAAGAATGTGACGAAGATCTAAACTTTCAAAGGCTCATAATCTTATTTTTTTAAATATGTGATCATATACTGGATGTTATTATTTTCAGTGAAACCAGAAGTGATGTCAACACATTTATTAACTATAATGTATACTCCTTAGACTAAGAACATGCAAGGTAAACGGAGCTCAGTTATGATGGGCCGATACATAAATGTGAAGCCAAGATGCACTCGCAAATTAGATGGAAAACAATAACAATTCCGTCAATGTCAGTGGCGTACCCTTTTAATGTTGAATATTAAATATTTTTTGTTTGCTTTAAAAATACATTTTTTACAAGTATGAAATGCTACTTGAAACTTGTTCGTCTACATCTTTTTAATTCTTATTTTTAAATGAAAGTTAATAAATTTGTTTCGTGTAAAAATTCAGTATAGCACGCCGCTGGTAATAACAGCATAAACTAAAGAACCACTTCGAAGATTTACTTTCAGATTTCTTACTTATGAAAGGAAATGTCCTTTTCTTTCCTGTCTATTCTTTTACATAAAATGCATTGACGCCTGGTAAAAGTAAAACAACACACACAAATCGTTAATCACTTCGAAAAACGTTTAAAATCAAAATATAAACAACGTGTTAATTTCATATACATGACTAAGTTCAACACAAAGATCGAACTGGAGTGAAACTTGCATGGCGATCGTTGTGCGTAACAACATGGTTCTTTGGTAATTTCCACCTAACAATCTTAAAATTGCTTTACACTAATAAAAACATAAATAGACAATGTTGGCTTCACCTTTTTATGTAACTGGCTCTGTCTACCTTGTGTATTCTTAGTCTGAGGTGTGCTCCAAGTTTCATTAAAATTTGTTTATAAATAAAAAAAACACTGTAGGCTCGTATCTATTGCCTTGGTCGTTCTGTATATAAACACAAAATCTTCCTTTTCTATCTTATCCTTTCCGGCTTATCTGATCTTTTATAAAGCTGTTAGATCTACTTTGTATTTGTTTGCCATTTCTTACTTTTAACATCTCATTTGAACTTACTACATTCCAATTTTTCGACTTTCCTGTTTTTCTAAGTTCCTTTTCATGTTAGATTGTTTAGTTGTTTGTCTTGTTTATCATCATGTAAAATTTAAAAATTCACAGATTTTAAGATCTTGTGAATATTTAAATATTTACATGATTAACGTTATGCTCCCCTTTATTTGCTAATTGCTATTGGTTATGTCTTTGTTTATCGTCTTCAGCAGTTTCCTTGTTTTTCGAAGCCTTATCTGGTACTGGTGCCAATAAAGTTTGAACAAATGCAGTTTGTTTTACTTTATTTGTGCATGACTTCTTAAACATTCTTGTTCCTGTTCTGATAGGATTTAGTGAGTTTCCTTCCGATTTCTTTTTCTATGTGTTAGGATTCTATTGATATCTTCTGCTTGAATCCCTGTAATTTCTTCTTTTTCACTTTCAACACTTGATTACTGTTTGTTTCTTCTTCATGCTTCTTTGTTTCATTTCCTATTTTTACATTTTGGTTCCAATTGATCTGATCTTCTGTTTCTTCATTATAGTTTGCTTCAATCTCTTCCCTCTATAATTAACTTGTTATATTTGATTACTGCATGCTTTCCTTTTATTGCTGCTATCATATTTTGTTTCAATTTCTCTCTCTCTCTTTTATTATTTCTTTGGGTAAATCTTCTACAGCTATTTTAGTACCCTTTAGACTTTTTTTATTGGTTAGTACTTGCAATTTCATTCGGTAAGAAATTAAAGCCCACAATAATTGGGCTCCTGGTACTTTATTTATTTTTCTTACAAAATCTAAGTCTTATTCTTTCCCATCAATATTCATCATTTTAGTTTGGAGTAAATTTATCACATTTTTCCAGTTTTCCAATAATTATCATTTTGCTTTGTTACAATTAAATCTTTTTTTTTAAAATTGCTAATTGATGAGAGTGTTCTAATATGAATGTAAAAATTTTGTCTGAATGACGCAACGTTTTCACTTTCGATGCTTGTCAACACTTTTTGTATTCGATGCAGGAGAAAGCACTGAAGTATCTCGCATAATAAAATAGAAATACTAAAGATTTTGAAAAAAAGTAATGGGTTAAAAAGTTTATTTTGATCCAATTGGCATCAGATAACCAATTAGATGTGATCATTCCCCTATAAAATACTCAAATAACTTGAATTCAAGATTAAAATTTTCTTTTCAATTAGTAATCTAGTGACCCTATTGCACAGTAAGCTTCTATAAAACAAAACATAACCAACAGATTTTTCTCTAGATATCTTAGATTTGTGCTTTAGTTATTTTAGAGGTTAGGTAAAGCTCCAATGAAGTTTTTGCACAACATACACTATACAGTGAAAAGAGAAAAACCCATGTTTCCTCTTTTTACTTTACTTGTGCACTCACTTGAAGTACAACTATTATTTCTGTAAACTGGTTACTTCTAGTTGAAACCTAGCCAATGTACAAAAATTATAACAGTACTTCAAGCAATTGCGAAAATAGAGCGAAAGGTGGAAACCTGGGTGTTCCATGTTTTCTGGAACATTTATATATCAACTTTAACAAATGTAGAGCAATCAAAAAGAAAGTGTATTGCAGTTGCGTTTGAAATAAAAAACGTACGTCACTTAATAATTGATAAATTTTAAAGTTACTTTTTGAGAATACTTTAAACATAATTAATAAGAGTTATAATTAAAATACTTAATCTACACAAATAAGTAATAAATAACAAAAAGCACCCTATGTTTTTTATTCCAAAGGTGACCACGATACACTATCTTTTTAATTGCTCTTTGATAATAAAAGTAGGCAAGATGTAATTTAATTACGATATTGTAGATATAGCGACAAGAATATCTTTTAAAGATTGTCTTGCATACTTAAGTTTTCTCAAAATAAAAGCATTTCAAAAACAAAGCAAAATAATCATAATACAATTCTTCATAGTATCATCCGTCATCACAACTTACAAAAATCAGAATTGGGAGAAGCAACTGACAATAATGGATGAAATTGTGGAAACAACTCAGCAATATTAGTTACAGTATTCGAAGACATCTTGATACTGTCTCGTAATTTTTCTAAAATGACCAATGAGTTTCTCACATAAGTTTCAAAAAGTTTCGTAAATACTGCTCCCCATTTTGTAGTAAATTCCTAAAAATATAAAATGTAATAACAGTTTCTATAAATAATACAATAATTTGTATTACATTGATAGTAACATCATAATATTCTGGTGTCAGTTTATCTAAGTGTAAAACTGGCCAAACCATAAATTCCAATACAGTACTCTGAACCACGTTTTCTGTCAATCCTGTAGGAGATTGGCATATATCGTTAAGTACATTAGTGCATTCCTTCCAAAGTGCCAGTAAATCTCTTATATTAGTTTCCTTTACTTCTATTGTACAAAAAATATCAAATGCTTTCTTAAACCAAATATCTTTATTAGACGTGCTCTTACTATAATGAAATACTTTCAATACTGCTGATTTTTCACTAGAAACAGAAAGTTAATAAAAATCAATATGCGAATCAATTTAACTTACTCTGAAAATAGAGGAGTATTGTATTTTATCAATTCCTTCACAATTGGAAAAAGAAGTTGTGTACTAAATTTAAGTATGTTAATATGAAAAAGTTTGTTTTGTAGTAAAAGTTCAAATACTGGTTCCAATATATCTTCAAGGTAGCTGCTCTGTTTATCGCTCATCTAAAAAAGATCCATATTAAAATAAAACATTTAGAAGAAAGTTTTAAAATAATGCATTCTTGTTTGTATTTGGATTAGGAACATTAGCACATAACCTTACTTTGATAATAAATTGACATTGACAAGTCATATTTGAAGTACATAACCTTACTTTGATGATTAATTGACAACTGTTTATTTGTCACACATAACATACAATTTATAAACTGCTTTGATTTAAAGCCATCTTTAAATTTAATTGAATTTGTAAATAATGAATCACCAAAAACTAAAAATTTTAAATACCTAACCAAAATCTTTAAGCTCAAATTATGAACACTGGCAAATGCCAACAAATTTCCATTTTTTTTAGGTTATGTTTATAACTTGCTCCAAAATGTCAATTTGAAATCGTATATCACCAATTTGAATTTCTCTGATGCGGATATCATGCATTTAATGCACTTTTGTATTTGAATACCATTGTAGACAATTTAAATACAAGTATTGTCAAGAAAGAGTTTTTTAGCAGCCATGGTTAAATGGGACTGATTTGGCAAGGAGGCAAAACTCATATGATATTCAATTACAACATTCATACGCATGTGCTGTTCTAACACAGCGATTTTTGTATTTGTTACCAATCCCATTTAACCTCACCTGCTAAAATGCAATGTATAAATTGATGTAACTTCATTCTGCCAAATTAAAATGGTCTCATGCACAGAATAAAATAAAGTTATGATCTATTTAGATACTAGATTTAAAAAAAAAAGCTACATTTTAATATTGTTTACCTCCACATATACCGCTAATAAGGCAGTAATTCTTTGCAAAGACTTCTCTTGATCTGCTTTGTCCAATTGACTAATTATATTAAATAATGAACTCCACAGGCACGTTATAACCTGATATTAATAAAATAATATTAAAAATTACATTTATAATGTTTACATAATCTTGTACAAACCTGTCTTCTATCAGATTTATCCATCCAATGTAACATTATAGAACAGCATTCTCCAACAGAATTTATAATTATGTAATCCAAATTCATAAAATTAGTGTTATTTATTACAGGAGCACTTAAAGCTAGTAACGGTTTATCTTTCTCATCTTCTATACAACTATCTTTATCATGTCCATAATGACCTTTAAAAACCAGGTTGTGATACTTTGAATTTAACTTAAAAACTTTACCTAACTTACCTAAAATACACAACAGTGCCTGTGTGCTTTTCCGCCAAAATTCTGAATCACTTTGTATGAGATTTGTGTTTCCACGAGTAACAAGAGGATTCTCACATAATGGTCCAAAACAGAAATTTAGAAATGGTTGTATATAAAATGTTGATGATCTTTCTTTGAGAATATTTAAGAGATATAGCCAGACATCTAATTTTCTTTTTGATAACGAAACATTTTTTTTAGAGGCTATCCTTATTGGCACGACTAATAATTTTGCACGTTTATTTTGGCACATTTGCTCTGGATCTAAACTGCAGACATCAATCAAGGCCTAAACAAAAATTAAATCATTTTGTTTTGTACAAAAAAATAAGTTGTTTTGAATCGTACCTTCCAACAATCGTAAGCTGCAAATACAGTCTCATATTCAACATTACGAAATGCCACTTCTAAAACTTTCAAAATATGATTTAAGAACGATTTGGAAAATAATTCAGGACTAAGGCATTTTATCAGGAACATCCACAATTTATCCCAATTAGAACCAGATACTGTTTGAAGATCTTTTAGTCTCTGCATGTAACTACAAATAGAAATTTATTAATTTCTAATTTACATTAATTTAAACATATTAGGTAATACTTGTCCTTCACAATGTTCTTAAATTCTTCCAATCTTGTTTCTCTAAGCAAAGTTACAGGATATCGTGAAAGACAGTTATTTGCCAGTTGTAAAAGATGAATTCTTATACAAGCATCATCTGTGCTTAATAAACAAGAAATAAGTTGCTCATAATAGAATACCAGACCTTCTTGAAGAGGGATATTCATTAAGATTTTTGCTATTATGTCCAACACCTAAATAACAAATCAAGTATTTTCTTTTTGCCAATTTAAAAATTTATTGCAAACTTACTCCAATAATACCATTATCTGTCTTAACAATTGATAGTATTTTTTCAAGATTACAATTATTATGTTTAATTAAGTCTTGAAGAGCACACCGAACACAATGTACTGCGATTCCACATAAATCACTATCGTCTGTAGATGTAAAGTCAAAGGCTAATTTTATATACACTTCTGGTAAATCTGGAACTTTATAATTTTTCCATTTACACTTATACAATAACTGTAATGTACTTAAAGCCGATCGACATAGATTAATGTTCGTACTACACAGATCTGAATTAACATGTTCGAATAAACACCTAACCAAATTCTCATCTTCGATAGAATCTCCTGTATGATGCAGTGCTTCTAACGTACATCTCATTTTTGTGTAGTTTTCTAATTTAGTTGTTTCAGAAAGATTAGAATCCGAATAGGACTCTACAAATTGTTTAATATTCTGTATTGTGACCATTGTTTATCACTACAAGTACACGGTTACATCTAAAATTAATAACATAAAAATATCTTGTAAAACAAACCAATCACAATTATATTACACATTTAAACTTCAACATAAAATTAAAACATTGCCGTTTACAATAATCTTAACTTATCGCCGCATAACGTTTCGTTATACTACCGCCATCGTATGTCATAACAATAAATGTGACCATATTTACGTAAATAAAAGGAACTGCGAAGCGCGGGAAATATCAGGCTAGCCAATGTTTAAATCCTCATCTAAACCTGCATACAGTTAGGATCAAAATAAAGTATCGATGTCATAATGGGAGGTCTGCTATAGCACAGTTTAAGTTTTATAATAATATAAGTATTAGAAAACTGTTAAAATGCCAGAATAAAGATTTTAAAGGTCTTGTAACCATTAACAACTGTTTATAGAATAATCCCAGTAATAAAAGTAATAAATGTACCATGCATGCAATCACTTCACGTTAATTATATTTGTCAGAAAGACGTAAACGTTTATGTCTATTGACGTTACATGAAAGAACTGCGGAGAGAAGAAAATAAAGTTGTCCAACACCCGTGACCCTGAGCATTTAAAAATGGTTGTAATCAAACAATGTCAAACAAACAATTAAATTGCATTGCCGAGTAATGGAAATACAACTTTTTCGGCATATAATAATATTACAGTGATAAAATTAGCTGAAGTTCTATGAGAAGTAGTGAAAAGTGTTTATTGTAGAACATATACTGAATTCCGCACTTACAATTTTGAATTCACATTAAAAATGCCACTCGCAGTTCAATTCCCCTCAGAAATGTATAAAGCATCCTTTGAATTTCCCCTTAATTTAAAAATTGCCCTTTTTATATAAATAGTTTTTATGTGCTGAATTTTCTTATCACGTTATTGATATTACTTAAGTGCCAAAGATAACATCAGAACAAACATTTCCATCTAAACAACTACCTATTATACAGGGTGTTTCAGAATTCGAGAATTTTAGTAAAACACCTTCTTACATTTATATCAAAACTTCTATTAACAGTTCTATAAATAAGAACTTACCTTAGATTTTGATTTATTGAACACCAAACCGCAGATATACGTAGAAATGTTTATTGAGTGTACAAATCTGATTTAGTCATCAGATCTTCAGTAACCATGTCAGCTTTATCTTTATGTTTTTGAGAATTTGATATTCATTGTCTGTTTTTTCAATCCATTTCTTATATTGTTCTGATTCGAGCCATAAGGTAGAAAATTTCTTTTGATAAGATTTTTTTATCTCCTTCAAGTAATTCATGACGCCAACAAAATCTTTTCTTGGAAGTTATGCAGCGCTCCTTAGAGCACGCGACCCGAAAAGAGCACGGTAACTTCTTGATCGGACCCGTAGACCTGGACATCCTAAGAGGTCCAAAAGGCCCGAAGGCTCGAACAGGCCGGAGGCCCGAACAGTCCAACATACTGTAAGGCCGAAGCCCCAAGACCCGTATGATCCGAGAGATCCAAATGGCCCAATAGACCCGAAAGGCTCGACAGGCGTGACGGCCCGACAGACTCGAAAAGCTCAAAGGACCGAGAAGGCCTGACAGACTCGTATGACCCGACAAGACCGACCCGAGCCGCGTAAAGGCCCGACTAGAAAACCTCGGCTCCGTTCATCGCTACTACTAGTAGAATTCATTATTGACACAAATGTTGGTGAAAACTTATTATTAATAATAATAATCTTACTAATAATGTCAACACCATATAACTATTGAAGCAGCATTTAACAAACACCATTAAGTACTAAAACACTGAAAACTAAGATTAAACCGGTAACCGAATTAAACGAACTTAAAACACCCTAAGCACGTAAAATCTGTATGTGTGTTGGACTTATAGATGAATCACATGCATTCTGTTTGCGTAAAAAACCATAAGTTAATTAAAGTGTTTTCAGGTGTATTACGCTATCTGCAGAAACGGAAAATAAAAGTGTTGGTTTTATCAAACAAGGGTTTTATTAAATAAAATTTAGTAAGAAACTAAAAAGATTTCTTGATTATTTCCTAAAAATTGAAAAAAATTCCTTTATTCCTTACTAGATGCCATGCAGGTAAAATATCCCTTAATTAAGGGATAAGTTACATGTAAGTGGATGTAACACAGAATTTATTCCAACCTAGTTAATAAATAGATAATCGTAAATTTGTTTGATCATCATCCACCATTTTTAAAGGGCCTTAACAGCAGTTTGGACAGCATTATAACCTTATTCCCCATGGCAAAAACTCTTAAGAATAGTGTTAATAATCTGACAAAATTGAATTATGGCTTATCTTGATATTTTTTAATTATGCATGAACATGAATGAAAGTAAATAATAACTAGACCTCTTAAATAGTTCGTTTATTTTAGAAATTGGCCGCGGATGATCTCTTTTTAGTCTAAACAGTAGCCTTTTTATTCGGTGACCTCACAAATAGACCCCTTGAGTGCCGTGAGGCTTCGCTCCGTACGCATGAAGCGCGACATCATCATCGCTAGCTTGTTGCCATGGTTTTTCTTTCTAAACAAAGCTGTTTTCACTTGTTTTCTTAACACCCCGCATTTAAGTAAATAATTTTGGTTAATTTTTTCATATCCTGCATATAATGAAGCAATCCTGAAGGCACAGTTTGTTATTTGGATGGAAACAAAACTTTTTTGAAAAAGTAACTTTTTGTCCAAAAATCAATAACAAAATTTTCCATCATGTCAAGCAATTTTTCACACACGCTGTATATGTAAATGCAAAATAAAAGTTGCTTGGAAGCTTGTTACCATAGTAATGACGTCAACTACAACATTCTTGAATTATACATTTTTTTGTCTCTTTTTATTTTAGTAACAAATAACAAGCGATAATTAATATTTCAGTTCCCAGGAAATTATGAAAAAATCATGGCTTAGCTCATTTCATGAAATCATCTGTCAAATTGACAGATTACATTAAAAACAATTAGAAATTATCAGTTTATAGGTTATATGTTGGCATGCGTTGTGCCTAAGCTACGCCCTACGGAGAAATTTAACTGAAATTTTAATGATACATGTCAAGTCTAGACGTTTTAAACACACAAATATCGGCCATTCAAACTAATTATAAGCGTTATTACGTTCTTTTGTGCATTTTATTTTAAAAGATTATCATAAATTCAACAAAGTTTCTAAATTAACTACTAACCTTAAACATACCTGGGAAACTCTTTTAATCCACAAAAAAATTACATTACCGGCATTTTAAATTAGAAAAAAAATAAGTAAATATTTCAAAACGGCTGTCTTACTACCCACTTTTCTAGTATTTGGAATGGAATTTACACAAGTAATGACAGGCAGAACGTGCCTTATTCGTGTCAAAAGCAATTGATTTTAAAATGCTCAAGAAGTAATCTAAATCATTCATAATTATGTGGAAAGAGATTTTATAAGGTTCAGTAAGCCATATAGTTATATTATACTTGAAAAATTAAGATTTTGATGGCATATAAAAAAAGGTCTTGTTATTATTATTATTATTAAATGTTCATTTGACATTTACAATTTATTAAATTCACAGATATGATTAAATTCAATTTTGTTTTTAAGAATGCCAACTTTTCAAAATGCAACTTTAATATATGAAATATTCCAAGAAAATTTTGACATTCAAGTGCAAACCTTAATAAGCAACCATTAGTATTTAGGAACTCTAATAGTAACTAAAACTATGTTTTAATCACGCATGTATAAATCGATCATATTCGCCCCATACTCATAGAACCGTTCCGTATTTTAATGTACCATGCCGTACAATTTAAAGTTTAAGTAGAACGTCTAATACATTCCGTATTTAATTTGTCCTGTTTAAAATAAAAACAAATCCTAAGAGAATTACTCTTCCCTGAAATGCAGATTTGATCCGATTAGTCGTATTAGCCCTTTGTCGCCAGGCTCCTTCTTTCTTTCTTGTACTGATTCATCAAATATTTGTTTGCAATTAGTAAATTCACAGTATTGCACGTGACGTCATCGTCAAGCTACGAACGCAACTCGACCGTTGAGATCCACTGAGTGTCCCTGAACCCGCCATATAATTGGTGCCAGAGGAAGCACAAATAAGCAAAATCGACGAAAAGTGCGTTACAACATTGGTGCGCAATTTAAATCTGAAGATCTTACCTTAAATAAAACTGTATGATCAATATAGTAACAATATCAAAAATCAAAGCTATAGGGTGTGATCATTCGATAGTTAAAGCTCTAAAGTGTTACTACTATCACTACTAAGTACGATAACAATACTAAGAATTTCCTACTACTTATACTTTTTTTCATAAGCCATTACAGTTCTCTCTAACATCCTCTTATAGCACTATAATATTAATTTCTAACATCAAATAATTGAATTAAATTAAAAACATACAAGAAGAAATTAATCAAATATACAAAATTTGACTTAGCATTAATTACCAAAATATATTTTAAACGAGGTCATAAATTGATCTTCAATAATTAATACAAAATTAGATTCTGTATCATTTAGTAAATTGTTTTATTTAAAAAAATGATCTGCAACATTATTTATGCAAAAAGCTGTACATTTTCAAGATACGACAACGTATTTTATATTTCATGGAGTTATTAGTGATATACGTAATACTAATATACCTTGAAAAAATTGCCATCTCGATTGCTAGCATTTTTTATTTAGTTTTAAAAATATTGCTCATTAGTCAGTTTGACAAATCATCCACTAATCGTATTTCTGTTTATGTGCTCACAGTAATTATGTAACGACGCAATTATTCAAAGACTAACAAAAATTGGAGAAAACTGATATTATTTGTTTGATTTATTAAGTACATAATGTATTTCTTTCAAAAACATAAAAATGATTAATTTTTAACACTTAATATAGTAGCTATCTCAACAAAGAAATATTTGTTAAGCATGTATTAACACATCAAGATTAAAAAATGATATTGAGGCAAATATACAGGGTGTAACAAATATGGTAAGCCAAGAGGACACCTTGGTTATGTAAATAGATACGAAACACATGCATACCACAAGAAATAATTAGAACAAACTCAGCTAATGGCACAGACTATTTAACTTTAAATTGAACGCCCTATATATTTTGATTGGTTATTATTTTCTACCGACTGGGAACAAACTTGACGCGGCCCGAAACAAGCCCGATAACTTCCTGATCTGTCCGACAGCCACGAACAGCCCGAGAGGGCCGAATGGCCCAAAAGGTTCGAACAACCTGACAGAGAAGTAAGTGCCGAAAAGTCCAAAAGCCCCGAACAGTCCAACATGCCGGAGGTCCAAACGGACCGACAGGCCCAAAAAGCCAAGAAATCCAAAAGCCCTAACAGACCCGTATGACCCGACAGGCCCGAGAAATCCAAACAGTCCGATAGACCCGAAAGGCCAACAAGTCCAAAAGGCTCGACAGACCTGATGGCCCGAGAGGTCCGAACGGCCCGACAGACCCGAGAAGCTCACAAAACTGAGAAGTTCAAAAGGCCCAACAGACCCGATCAGGCTCAAGAGGTCAGACAGGCTTGAGAAATCCAAACGGCCCAATAGGATCGCCTTCAGGAGGCTCGACAGGCTTGACGAACCTAGAGTTCCGAACGGCCCGACAGACCCGAGAAGCCCGAAAGGTCGATAAGTCCAAAAGACCCGACAAACCCGTATGGCCAGACAAGCTCCAACAGCTCGACAGGCCTGACAAGACCGAACGGCCCGAACCCGAGCTTCGACCCGGGTCGCGTAAAAGCTCGACTAGAAAATGCGGCCCGAGCAAACCTCCAGCGCTCCTTCATCGTTACTACTAGTAGAATTCATTGTTAACACAAATGTTGGTAAAAACTTATTATGAATAATAATAATAATCTTACTAATGTCAACATCAACTGTTAAAGCACTATTTAACAAACATCACTAAGTACTTACTTAAACCGGTAACTGAATTAAACGAACTTAAAACACCTTAAGTACTTAAAATTTGTAGGTGTGTTGGACTTTGATGATTTACACGCATTCTGTTTACGCAAGAATAACCATTATGTTAAAACTAACTGAAGTACGTGTTATACAGTTGGCCATGTTTTCAGGTGTATTACGCTATTTGAGTAATGAAAATGAAACGGAAAATAAAATGTTGGTTTTATTAAATAAAATTTAGTAAGAAACTGAAAAAATCGCTTAATCATTGCATAAAACTGAAAAAATCCCTTTATCCCCTACTTCACACCATGCAGGTAAAATATCCCTTAATCAAGAGATAAATTCCTCAGGTTGGCAACACTGCTTCCGCTTCACTAAACTTTCCCCGGGCGAAGAGAAGTTGCGACCAGCGTATAGTAATTCCAAGAAAGTTAACTCTTACAAAAAAGCGAGAAACTAGCTCGTAAACAAACCGGCAGAATTCTGTGACAAAACGTTATGTTACGAGGATGTTTTCGCGTTTTTGTAATAGATGTCACGACGGTCGAACGCCGAGCGAGGTTAGAGCAGTGTCATACGCGTGAAGTAATAAAAATTTACAATAATCTGGCGAGTCAGGCGAGTCAATGAGAAAAATGTCACCGTAGGTGGCTGCCATTTAGAAAACTTAATTTCTCTATGGCTGGTGAATTGGAAAAATTGGGTAACTCCGGTCGTGCACGCTATGTCGGGTACCAAGCAGTCCGCACGCCCGCCGTCCACGGTGATGATGGTCTGGTGGCGATGGTGGTGCAGGCCGGAATCAGGTCCTCCATAATCCCCGCCGATGACGATGCCCAAGGACGGCCAACGAGCCGTCACACAGAGACGACGAGGAGTTCGACGCGACGGTTCTTTTCAGAACGGTGTTGGAATTGTGTAGTGAGAAGTGTAAGAGTGTGTATGTGTTAGAGTAGTGGTGTGTGAGTGTCTAGGTGTGTATTGTGTGCCGTGGACTAGTGCGATACTGTTCCGGCATTTGCCTTCACCACTGGGAAAACCACGGAAAAACCCAGTGAGAACAGGATGGGGCCTCTGCTATCTGTAACATAGAGAGAGGAGCAGAATCGTTGTTCATATGATTGTTACAGGGTTATAGGCGTGCAGAGAACAGAGGATGGGAGATGTAAGTTATGGGAGTCTAAGGGCGATTGGAGTGTTGTCTAGGATTTCGTCGAGGTCTGGGGTCAGGAAGGTGGCACGGCCTAGGTAGATGGCCGGGGGGAACTTGAGTTTGTAGTTGATTTGGTCGGGTTGGTAGCCAGCAGGCGTGGCGAGAATGGCGAGTTGAGCCTCTCGATTGTGATCGATGGCTCGATGAACATATCGACCTTGGAGGGACTCGAGCCGCGCGTCTATATGGGGAATGCCGGCCCGGTCGCAGACCTCCACGGAGGGGTGAAAGCGACCCAGACCCAGCATCCCCCGACAGACCCGTCTCTCTTTCTGGCGAAGACTATTTAGTTGGTAGCGTTTGAGGGCACAGAAGCAGGGATGACGAAAGTCGATGAGGGGCCGGATGAAAGTTTTATACGTATGTATAAGGGTCTTGGGGTGGCAGCCCCGGAAATTGCCACGGAGCACGGCGAGAATGGAGGCGCGGCGCTGAACGGCGTCGAGACACCTGCCCAGCTCGACGCCCCAGTGGAGGGTGTAGGTGAACAAACAACCTAGGTATTGGACAGATCGGGAGAGAAGAAGGCGGGAGCCCCAGAGGTCCAAACGGACATCTGTTTCCCGGAAACGGGAACTTCGGGTTTGGTAGGGGTGTCGAAAGAGGATAGCCTACGATTTGTCGGGGTTGGGTTTGAGGCGCCAGAGTCGGAACCAATCCTCCAGCCGAGCGAGAGCTCGAGCAAGGTGGCGGCTCGCGGTCCTGGCGTTACGGCCACTAGCCCAGAGGGCGGTATCGTCGGCGTACTGGGTGATGCGGACGGTCGAGGATTGAGCGTTGAGGGCCGGTAACGGCTCGGGTCTGGGGATGTCATGACAGTAGAGGATGAAAAGGATAGGAGCGAGGATCGAGCCTTGAGGGACTTCGGCTCTGGGTGTGAATGGTTTGGAGAGGATGCCTTTGATACGCACTCTGTGCTGTCGATGAGAGAGGTAGCTATTGATTAGCCTGACGAAGCCGGGCGGGATTTGTGCGTTAAGGACAATGATCTGAAAACAAAACTAATAAATGTCACTGCACATCACAAATTTCAAGATTTTTTGTATAAATCTTCTTTGAATAACGAATAATGTTTGGTAGGTTTCAAAGACTTCTTTGAGAACTTTTAAATAGTCTTCTTTTAAATTTCATATAATTATATAAAATTTTGATTTTTAAATTGAACTTTGACAGTACAAATCTGTCGAAACAAAACAGAATCTAATTAGTTCCAATGGCTTTAACAAGTTCTAAAATTTTCTGCACAATATATTGTACAATTGTTTGAAAGGTCAAAAGATCAACCCCACTGGGCTACCTTTAAAAAACTGAACACAGTAAGAAACTAACATCTACCAACTACACCTGACAATCTATTCAAATTTCATATACAAAGCGTAAGGAAAGTAGAAACATAATAATTAAAGAAGAAATCTTAAAGTACAATTACTAAATCATAATAAGAAAAACCAACCCTTATCAAATTGCTAACTAGATCTATATTGAAATAAATTAAACAGAAATACAAGCAACAGCTGTGAGTTCAAAATCCTGTACTAGAAAAATAAATTTAAATGTTTGAAACAAATTATACCCTGCATCCCCTTCTTAAATAGAATTAAAAGTTCGTCAACCCTAATTGATCTCAAAATAAGAAGCTACTAAAAAAGTAATCAACCTATCAGCATGAATTCATAACAAAAGTACCAAAAAGAGCCTCTTCAAAAAGAGAAACTACTAAAAATGCAAGATCACAACTGACAGCACAGATTAACTACAACACATGTAACGGGAACAAAAAGTGAACGTTACAATGTGTTTATGTTCGAGATGTTTGTCAATTATACCAAAATATAAATTCTTTGAATTAGAAATAATCTGGCACAATAGTGAGGAGTTTCAAGAGATCAGCACCATCTATATTCGCCTTTCTTTTCCCTCAATGTACTTGGCGTACAACTATACGAATTACTCATATTCCCATAACATTGTTTGCTCTACCCATATTTATTTCCTCTATGATATAATTAAAACATTCCATACAGGTAACTATATTTATCATTTTCTTTTAAAAGCTGTACACTCAAGTTATATACAATATTTTTTGCAGAAAATTTTTAAAGAAAATAGTAAAAAAGACCATTGACAGTAGATTTAAAAAGTTAAGTTGGCCAAGATCATTATAACATCAATACGTCAAATTTATTGCAAATGTCGGTTGTGCAAAAAAAGATTATTTAGTTATGAAACTGTCAAAACTTTATTACTTTGCAACCTGATATTTTCAATAACTGGTAAAAATGAACTTACTAAAATACGTCAAAAGAAAAGTATTTATTTTTCTGCAGTTTATTGTTAGACCAATAAATATTATAATACAAAAAAGACAAATTAAAATTTAAAAAAAATTAACAAATTGTACAATGAATAATTAAAGTTTGTTCATTGTTTGTAGACCAATTCTCTTTCTATCAATTTCAAGATTTATTACTTTCACTTCAACTTTATCTCCAATTTGCAAATTAAAGCCATTCAATTTACTCTGGTGAATTAATCCATCCTGACCAACGCCAATATCCACAAAACATCCAAAATGTGTTATATTAGTAACGCTACCTGTTACGGTACACCCCACATTTAAATCATAAATGCTTGTCAAACCTTTCTTAAATAATGGCTTTTGGGTACAATCACTTCTCAGATCAAAATTTAATGGTTTACTCAGTGCTTCTAAAATTAAATTAATAGTTTCCACTGAACTTCCAAGAGACGAACTAAGTTCCACACTATTCAAGAGAGGAATTTTCAACTTAACCGCATTAATAAAACTTTGTTGTCCAATATCATTCAATTTTAAATCTAATTTCTTGAGTACTTTCAAAGTAACATCATATGATTCAGGATGTATGTATGTACAATCTAAGCGATTAGTAGATGCATTTTTGTAAAACTCATTAGATTGATTGGGAGTTACTGGACCAACACGTAAAAACCCAGCACACTGTTCAAATACTCGTGGACCAATTCCTTTAACTTCCTTCAATTGTTTTCGAGAAACGAATGAACCCTTCTTTTCTCTATATTCTATTATTTGGGCTGCTCTTTTTTCAGTCAATCCAGCTATATGCCTAAAATTAAAGCAAGAAAGGAAATATCATTAAAGTAACATTTTATTTAAATAATTTACTTTAATAAACACTGGGAAGCAGTATTGAGATCAACCCCAACAAAACTAACACATTCCATAACTACTTCATCTAAAGCTTGCTCTAATTGTTTTTTTGGAAGATCATGTTGATACATTCCCACTCCTAAATGTTTTGGCTCAACTTTAACTAATTCTGCAAGTGGTTCTTGTACTCTTCTAGCTAGTGAAACTAGAACAATTTAAGTTAAAAATTGTAGTTTTAGAAAATTTCATTTTGTCAGTACTAGCACTTATGATGTTCGGATCTAAAGATGAAAATTCCTTCTTAGCTTCTGCACTGCAAGAGTAAATTGAAGCTCCGCTTTCATTTACAATGGTATAAGTTACATCAAGTGGTGCAAACGTGTTGTTCTGTAATAAATCTGAAAGCCATGCTTCTGTTTCTCTACAAGCAGTTCCATTTCCCAAAGCAATTAAACTGCAACTTAAAATAGGACACAATAATAAGTAACAATAACAAAATTCTTTTAAATGCTTACTTATGGTCTTTTAACATATTTCTAAGTATGGTAGCATCCCTATCTGTTTTATTTTTATGAGGATAAACAACTGCATTGGCTAAAACAGACCCTGTTTCTGATATAACAGCCATCTTGCAACCATTTGAATATCCGGGATCTATACCTAAGATTGGTCTACCTTTAAGTGGTGGCATTAAAAGTAGCTGCTTTAAGTTTGTACTGAATACTTCATAAGAAGCTTTTTCAGCTTTTGATTTCATTTCAGAACGAACTTCCCTTACAATGTATGGTTGAACTACAATGATATTAACAAATAATAAATCATAAAATAATATTTTATTAGTACCTAACCGTGTATATGAATCTTTAACAGACATTTCTAATATTCTTTTTCTAGTATGATTAAAGTTTCCTTTGTTAATCCATCTATAAGCACAAAAATTTGAGAACCTATTAAACACAAAGTCAGGTACAACTACTTTTACAGAAAGGACTTTTAAAGCTTCTCCTCTATTAATTGCTAGTATCTACAACATATGTGGGTAATTCTATAGAATTATCATAAAAAAAAAGATTTCAAATAATTACTTGATGAGGTTTAATAAACTTCTGAGAAATCTTAAAATCAAAATAGGTTGAAAATTTCTCTTCGTCTACATTGTTCAATTTGGCGGTTTTAGAGGCCTTAGTGGATTTTGTAGTACTAGCATCCTTTTTGGTATTAGACCTTTTGCATTCAATGAAGAAATTTGTTTCTGTTCTCCTAAAATGAACAAAATTATAATGAGGAACATCACTGTTTTTTATACTTTTAAATATTACAATTTTCTTAACAAGGCTAAAACATCCGTGTCTGTTGCAATTACTGATGCTATAATATGCATAAAGCCCTTCTCAACATCATTTATTGTTTCTAACTCTTTATTTTTTTTATCCACATAAGTTTCTGGATTTACCCACTGGGAATTGTTTAACAAATCTAGTGCTGGTTTTTCTAATCCTATTGCTTTGGCTCTTTCTGCAAGACTTCGTTTGGTCCCAGGTTTATACGGTGCATACTGTAAAGCAAATCATGTATATTATGCTAAATTAACATTAGAATTATGAAATTCTTACAATGTGCTCCAACTCTTCCACAGTGCGTGCACTTAAAATACTTTTCTCTAACAATGGATTTAAACTACCCGTTTTATCAATATTCTTCAATACAGTTTGCGATCGAAGTTTTAAGGTACATATATTATCATATTCTTCCTTTATATCCCTCAACTGATCAGGATTCAAGTTTCCTGTGACATGTTTCCTATATCTAGCAATAAATGGAATTGTATTCCCTTCTTCAAATAATCTAATGAGCACTTTGGCAACATTTCCACTTAAATTTTGCGTTTCTGCCAAAAGTTCATAATCATCCCATAGGTTATCATTTATCTCTTTTTTGATTGCTGCATGCGAAGTAGAAGGTTTTGCATTATTATTTTTTAATTTTTTAACTCCTTGTTTGGTATCACAGTCATCTTCATCTTCACTTAATCTTCTTTTGAACTAAATAAGAAATCATTTATTTTAGTATAAAACAGTATGAAAAAATTATGATTGATTAATAAACCTGCTTCACATTTATTTCTTCTTCATTTGGCTCGCTTTTAATTTCTAATCTTTCAGTTTTTATCTTTCTATCATTAGATTGCTTAAACAAATAGAACAATATTTATGAACACAAAACTACAAGAAAATAATGATCGATTAACAAACCTGTTGAACACTTGCTACTTCTTCTTCTTCTTCTGGTTCTAATTTCTCAGTTTTGATTTTTCTTTTAGAATTCTGAAATAAAAGATTATTGTTGCATTGCAAGAGTATCAAAAATAATTATTTAAGGTTGTCATTTACTTAAAAATTATTTGAGTTCAGATTTTTATTGATGTCTAAAAGTTTTAGCAAGGGAAAGAACAGAAACCTATTTTTCTTTTAAATGGAAATCATAAAATTTATGATGGGTTATAAACAGCTTTTCATAGAATATGCCCCTAAACATAAATTCAGGTAAAACTATCCTTCTTGTCCATTTTCTTGCTTTTTCTTTAGCTGAAGTTGTAACTGCAGATATCAATTCCAAACTTTACAATTTACTTTGTTTAATTTCTAATATATATTTTTAAATAGTGACAAACGTCTTCTTACGAATCTTAGGAAGCGAAGAAGGGCTGCAGGAATTAAAGCTCTTGCTCGTTATAGGGCAATTTTAAAACTCAAGCAAGTATACATACTTTATAATGTATTAAAAGTAGAACATAATATTTTAATAAAATCTATTTAATGCTCCAAATGTAATCTTTCTAGGGTTTTTTTAATGGGGTCGTTTCCTGAAATGGATTTATTGAAATCTAAACAGATATTATCATTCTAGACAGAATATATAGTGAATATCCATTAACAGTTTTTTCCGTAATATGCTAACTAAAGAGTTATAAGGAAATAAAATAATTTTTCTTTACTAGTGACGTCACAGTTCGTTCGTAGACGGTCTGTACAAATAGTAGAGCTGATAACGTCGCAATCGCGTTGTTGTGTCTGCTATCATTCGTTAGTTGTCGGGTTTCTCCGCTTTGTCGATTTCAACCAAAGATAATATAATTATATGTATTTTTTACGTCTGTTATCGAGTATTGTTTTGTGATTTAGTGGTTAGCGTATTTGTATAAAACGTTGTAAATATAATATATAATAACATAATACCGCATAACCTCAACAATAAAATTCAAACTTCTAAGAGCTTTCTATATAACCGACAGTACTCCCGTTTTCAGCGTTGCCATATCGTCAAAGACTTGTGACGTCACAGGAGTGGCGGGAAAAGTTTTTTTAAACTTTAAATTGAAAAAAAAGTGAAAATAGAAGCAGAAAAAATCTGAAAAAAGCCAGCGTTAATTTAAAGCGAAAGCAACCCAAATAAGCAAAAATAATATTTTAGGAAATGACCCCAATGTGGTATTCAAATAACCAATTAATGTTACAATTATTCTAAATGTACAGTGCTAATATTATCAAATTTTATTATAAGAACGAATATCCAACAACCTAACTGATCTAAGTCAGCTAAGACCACACTACTGAGAGCAATTGAAAGTATACAGTCAATATGTTTCAATTTAAATTAAGTTTCTGTAAGTAAATGGAGAGAAATGGGATAGAGAAAAGGAGGAATTCTTTGGGAAAAGTAAATTAACTAAGAGATTCCCGTCTAAACAAACACAAGAAGATAATGAAGGAATGCTACTAAGTATGATGAAAGAAATGATGTCAAGAAATGAGGAAACGATGAAGGAAATCAGAAGCATAAGAAAAGAACAAAAAGAAAGCCTAGATATAATTAAGAAATTAAAAGAGAAAAACGGAAAACTGGAAAAGGAACTAAAGGAAGTAAATCAAATGAATAGAAAAATTAGAAATAGATAAAAAAAGGAAAAATTTAATGGTTAAAGGAATACCAGTAAATACCAATGACGACAAAATTTTGAAAGAACAACTGGGTCAGCAAAAACCTATGGCATATTATCAAAGACACAAAAGTTAAATGAGGTGCGGAAATCGGAAGTGACCATCACTTGTTAATATTGAAAATAGTAAGCGACAAGCCCGAAATCAACACAAAACGAACAAAAGAAACAACAGACTGAAAGAAGAGAAAGTGAGAGAAGAATACCAAAACATCCAAAAAAATAATCTAGAAACCCTCGTAAAAGAGAAAATGATCAAATAGAACAAGAAGACTTTCGGGAACCGGGCAGCTCCCGGCAAGTACATCTCCCGGCGGTCTTTCCCCGGCACAAAATTTTTCCGGCACGGATCTCTTCCGGCAAGTATATCACGTAGAATTGAGGTTTCGACTATGCTTAGTCTACAATATCCTATAGTAACATAACATTGCGCTGGTTATAATCAGCCATCAGCGAGAGACCTTGTTAGATGTTCGGTTAAAGGTTAGGTTAGATATTAGGTTAGAAGTTAGGTTAGAAGTTAGGTTAGAGGTTAGGTTAATGGTTATAACCAGCTCAATATTACGTTACTACATCCTATTGTGGACCATGGTTGAAATCCCAATTTTACGTGTATGCTAGGAAATATCCGTGCCGGGAGAGATCCGTGCTGCGAAAAGTCCATGCCAGGGAAAGGCCGCCGGGAGATGCCCGCAACCCGAGAATTTCAAAGACAAGTTAAAAGAAGCCGCAAACATAAGCTGTGGAAAGACAACAATATCAAACAAAACATTATGGTGGATAGATAACATAAAAGACACAGTAAAACGAAAAAAAGAAGCATGGAAAGAATACTTACAGAAGAAAAGAAAAACATGGAAAGAATTCAGAAAAAAGATAGCACAGACATACACAGAAAACCAAATGCTTTTCTTTGGAATGCTGAAACAATTCCGAGGTAAAACAGAACTGGTACCTAAACTACATAAAAAATAAAGAAGGAAAAACACTAAAAAATTAAAATGAAATTATAAGAACAAGATGAAAACATAAGTGATAAAAGAATACATATTGATGCAAATATAAACTTCACAGAAGAGGAACTGTACAAGGCGGTACATAAAATGGAAATGGGAAAAGCTGCAGGAAGCAATGAAATAATTACTGAAATGATAAAATATGTGGGGGAGAAAGAATCTGAGCAACTCCGTAAGATAATTAATTTAGTAGCGAAACAGAAAAGAACCCCAATAGACTGGCAAACCAGCATCATAACCTCAATCTTCAAGAAAGGGAATCGCTTAGAATACAAGAACTACAGGGGGATAACTCATTACTAGGCATATCGTAGGATACCTAAACGTGAACATCATCAAAATTGATGAACTAAGTTATGCAGATGACATAGTCATCATAGCAAAAACAGACACAGACCTACAGTACAATCTAGAAATATTTAACTAGGAACTAGAACAAATAAATATGAAAATGAATAAGGACAAAACAAAGACAATGATAATCAGTAAACAGAAGAAAGAGCATAAGATTACCTTAGGTAATAAGACTTTAGAACAAGTAGAAAACTTCACATACCTTGGAACGATAATCAATGCATGGGGAGAAGCAGACGAAAACATAAATCACAGAATCGCACAAACAGGAAGTTTTTAGGGAAAAAAGAAGTACCAAAAGAGATAAAAAAAGAAGTTTTCAAAAAAGTAGTCCCGACTATAACACACAGAAGCGAATCATGAATGATAACAGCAAAACAAAGGAGTAGATTACCAAAGTACAGAAATGAGATTCTTACGAAAAATAGAAAACAAATAAACACCAGAAGGGACCGAATACGAAACACTACATTCAGAGAAAACCTACATATAAAAGCAGTTAATGCCACAATTCAAGAAAGCCAGCTAAAATGGTTCGGTCACCTCCAGGTAGAATAACAAGACAAATCTATGAAGCAAAACCTATAGGACACAAGACCAGGGAAAACGTGGATACAAGAAGTAAACAACACCCAGGACAGGGGAATAGATTGGAGCAACATTAAAAGACTAACACAAGACAGGAAAAACTGGAAAAAACTATAGAAACAACCCCCTAGAGATGAATGAGGCCAAGGGTCAACTCACACTCACACTCATACTCCGAAAGGTAGAATGAGTTTTGGATTAAGTAAAGTAAGTAAGTAGGTAAATTGAGTTAGAGTTTTAAAAGCTTCATTTACACAATTAAAGTATGACAAAGTGATCGTCAATAGTGTCATTGCTTGTGTCCACGAACTGTAATCCCACTGACACGCTACCAGTAACTGGTTAGGCACTGTAAGTAATTACTTGCTTGCAAACGAGTACTGCCAACCATCCAACAATTTGATGCTGCCACTTGCTGTTTGCTTGTGGACACAAGCACTTACTTTCAATTACTCCCGATAGTATATGTGATATATGTGATCATTCAGAATTAATTAAAATAATTCATGCTTTTACTTTAGGAATAAAGTCAGTAATGATACTTTTCACACACCGTATAATGAAACTGGGAGTCAATGTGGAAATGAAGCTTCCTTACACAATGATACTGAGAATTCCTTTCTTCTAGAAAGCTCTACAAGAGATGAAGAAGATTTAGAATCATCATGGATGAATTTAGAAATTCAGAAAGCAAATGAATCAAATCGTCAGACAGCTGCTGTGGAAACAATGAATATTGAAAATTCTTTCTTGCACGAATCCACAGCAGCAAAGCAAGAAGATGAGGTTAACGATGCAAAGCCAGTTGGTTATTCACAAGACATACATTATTGTCTTTTGAAGTATTATGGAGCGGACAAAGATGATTTCGAATGTGTGTGGATATAGAAATCATTCCAGAAGCAGACGAAACAAAATGTCAAGACAACGAATTGTAGATCAACTGAAATTGCTTAAACACAGTGGTTTTGATTAT
This sequence comes from Ignelater luminosus, assembly GCA_011009095.1. Lineage (NCBI taxonomy): Eukaryota > Metazoa > Arthropoda > Insecta > Coleoptera > Elateridae > Ignelater > Ignelater luminosus. The sequence continues at coordinate 151,652 of VTPC01003033.1, read as the reverse complement.
TCTTTCTTTGACATGGATATCATTGGTGAAAGAAGAATTGGTTTAGAATAGGTTTTTCAGTTCAAATGCTGCGTCTGCAATATTGTTTCATATATTCATTCAGAAAATTCAAATTTGAAAAAAAAGTATTTGAACATCAATGCTGCAGCTGTTAGTTCCACAATAACAACTGGTGGTGTCTACAGACAGTTGGAAACTTTCTGCAGTAGTCTTGATATACTATTCGTATCATCTAAAACATTCAATGACTACTAAAACAAGTTGTCCATGCACATTAATACAGCAGCTTGCCATTGAACAAGAGGATGTTGATCAAGTCGATCATCCTGTTATCACCGTTGTAGCAGATGGGGCTTGGAGTAAAAGATCTTATAGAACAAACTACAGTGCTATATCTGGTGTAGCTTGTATTGTAGGTTTTGAGACAAAGAAGGTTCTTTATATCGGAATCAAGAATCGGTACTGCATGTTTTGTGACAGCAATATATTTACAAGCAGAAAAGAACACACGTGCCACAAAAACTGGAATAAAAATAGTTCTACGGCTATGGAATCAGAAATAATAGTCGAAGATTTCTGTAAATCGATTGCAATGTATGGCCTCGTATATGGCAGATTAGTTGGCGATGGAGACAATAGTGTTTCCAAAAGAATAAGGGAAACCTTACTGTATGGTATGGACATAATCACACAAAAGATAGAATGCACAAATCACAATTTAAGAAATTTGTGTAACAAATTAAGGGAATTGAAATCAAGGACTAATCTCGATTTATGGCCAAGGGAATATATCAGTGCAATTATATTTGCAGTAAAGTACCGCAAACAGCAAGATGCAACTACAAGTAAGAAAATCCAATTATTGAAAGGAGATATTCCGAATAGTCCATAGCACATACTTGGAGAACACAGTCATTGCGACACCTACTTTTGTAATAAAACTGAGGAAACAAATTTAGTGACACGTACATGTACCCAGAAAGAGGCATTAAATTGAAAAAATTGTAAGACGAGCTGCTGATTATTCAGAAAGTCTGTTGTTTAATCTAAGCAATAATGCAGCTGAATTCAGAAGCGGATTTAGGTTTGATTGCACCCTAGGCCTGTTTTGATATGGCGTCCTTTTTGTTTTATAAAGGTGTATATAAAATATACAGGGTGTCCCGTAAATGCCAATAAAACTTCAGGTGAACATCTTCTATAAGTGTTTATTGCAAATCTGCAAAAAGAAAATTTCTCCTCAGCTTAGTTTTCTTGTACAACCGGTCAGAAGTTAACATCTTTAACACTAAATAAACAGAAATCAAAGAATCAAATCCAAATGAAGCCATTACGAATTCAACAAATGAATCTGCTGAAACAATTACCCTTGATATAGCACAGAACTGGTATATTTCTCTTTTTGAAGATGTTGTTGAAAATTGAATTCTTACCAAAAAAAATAGATATGACAAACATTCAGGTCTTGGGTGTACTGATAAATCCAATGAAGTTAGTTGCCAGCAATTCTTTCAAGTTTTGACAATTTTATGGCCCATTATCACTTGAACAAAATTGATAAATCTTTGATTTCTTGCGATATTCTGGTTCCTGTATTCGAATAATTTTGTATTTGCTTGCAGCAGCGTTACCAAGTTTAAATTTCTTTTTTTGGTTCGTGTGACAAATCTAAGTACGTTGGAACATTCGTGTTTTCTCGCCGCCCTAGGCCCGGGCCTCGAGGGCCTAAGCCTAAATCCATCATTGGCTGAATTATATAACGCTTATGTTGCTAAATTTGTAGGTGGTAAAAGGATGTATTACTTTCTTCGGGGATCATACCAAACATGGTGTGAACTTGCTGTAACAGCATATAAAGCATACATGAAGCAGTAACTGGAGAACCTGCCAGGTTCTATACCAGTCGATACTGCGAAAGAGGAAAAAAAAACGAAAACAGAGAAGGAAAGCAAACGCAGACTCATTCTCCAAAGAGAAAGAAAGTGTGCAGTACTGGAACTGATGAGCATTATGGCCCTTCTAGTAGTCCTCCATGTATGTCGGAAGAAGAATACAGAGAAAAAAAGCAAAGCGTTCCTATTACAACTTCAACAGATGAACAGAAAAATGTTGGAGGAGAGTACAAGAGCACAGAGCATGTTGTGGACTCATGAGAGATCGAAACAGCTGTAGGAATTTGGCCAAATAATAAGGCTAAGACAAACTACATCTAGAGAGAATGTTGTGAAGTCACTATTTACAGTAACTTCAAAGGCAACAGAGCAGTTCGTTACGGAAAGGCGAAAAAAGTTGAAGTAAAGAAGCTATTTAAAAGTGTTCATGATGTAAAAATTATACAAGACACTTCCGTATTTATCAGCTTCTTCAGATGGTGTGAATGGAGAAGACAGTCTTATCGAAATAAAATGCCCATTTTCTGCTAAAGATATAACAATAAAAGAAAGTGTCGCAGCAGACAAGAACAAGTTCTTTGCAGTTCGAGATGAACAAATGTTTCTCAAAGAGAATCATAAGTACTTCCACCAGGTGCAGGGGCAATTAGAAATAACAGAAAGAGAATATTGTTATTTTGTTGTCTACACAGGAGGAGAAAATAAAGAGAATATGAATAATCAACATATATTTATACAAAAGATTAAAACAGACAGAGAATTCTGGAAGAAATCCGTAGAAAAATTAAAAAGATTTTTATAGGTCTCATTTATTATCTGAAATTATAGAATATAGACAAGCTAGAAAACAATATCATATCATATCTTATTATTCAACTCTTTTTTGTCACAGGTATACACACAGGGGTGTCTCAGAAAACGTGGAATATTTCTGTCTCCTCTTTTCAGTTTACTCATTTGATATACAGCTATCATTTGTGTACACTGGCTAGTTCTAGTTGCGAGCTAACCAATGTACATAAATTATAAAAATATTTCAAGCAACTCCAGTAGCATAGCAAAAAGGAAATCTGGGTGCTGTACATTTTCTGGGGCACCCTGTACATGTATAATATACCGTAATATAAATATAATAAATATTTATTACTTATTTGTTTATTTCTACCTAAATAATATGGCCAATTCATTGCTATTTAGTTATACTTATTAATTTACTGTTATTTTATTATTCTCACTGTTATTGCGTCTTGTGGTAAATTAGTATAATTAATCAATTGTACAAAAAGAAGTTTATATAATTTTTTTCTCCTGTTGCTGTACATACATACTATTATGTTTATGTGGTACTAAGAAAAACACAAATAAAATGATCGAGATTTTGTGTATGTTCTTTCAAATTCCTAATTCTGCTCTTTTCAGTAAATTCACTACAAAAGAATCAACACAAAAAGGTTATAAATTAGGTACTTGACCCTCGCCAGGTAGGTTAAGAAAGTAGTTAAATGCGTTGCAGACTTTCAGGGGTATGCATAAAAAATAGGAAAGCATATAAACGATATAAAGTTATTTTGAAATTAAATCAATTTTTTTAACAGACTAGATATATTTAGAATTTAGTCAGTATTGCTTTACGTCAGCAATAAACTTACCTTTCTCCCGTGTTAAATTGAAATAAATCTATATTATACAATTTGAGAAATAAAAGGTTTTAATTTATAACAAACCTGTTTTATTTGACAAATTTACCAAATAATAACGCATTAACATACAGATAACAAAGAATAATTGTGTACTACGTCTTTAAAACTGCAGCAGTTTTACCCATTTCACTCAAATATATCATCGTTTCTGAAGTAAACGAGAACCTTAACGAACCTGCTTAGCATTCACTACTTCTTCCTTCAACTCTGTTTTGATTTTTAATTTCTCGGTTTTAATTTTTATTTTAGACTTTGTGCTAGTCATACTTAGAATCACTAAAATTATTTAATTCAAAACAATTTAATTTACACTTGACTAACAATATAAATAAAGGTAATAATAATATTTGAGTTGATGTGGTTATGTGACATTACTGAATTGTCAAATTTGAAATTATAACCGTCTCAGATCTTCAGAATTGCCAACTATATCAGCCTAATTATTTGTTCGTTTAAAAGCTATCTACAGGAGTAAGAAGATATTTACCATATTTACTGTTGGTAATGCTGTGACAACACATGTAGATCATGTAGATTCTAAAAGTTGCCAACATTGGATAAATACACGTGCAAGAGGTGCAAGATTAAAGGTTAGAAATAGGTTATGTTGTAAGTACAAAGAGTGCAAAACAAAAGCTTTATTTATCTTTTAATTTTAATTACAAAAACCACTTGTAAACTCAAATTAGATACAAGGTAAGACTCGCACGACATTCTATGATTCAACATTACATCAATAATTTTGTTAATAGATGCCAAAAGTACGATCAAGTTCGGGTGCCCCCCGAAAACAGGGCTTCAATCGATCCGCTCATTCTATGAACCCTGAACGGCCCACAGAAAATCTAAAGGGTGTAGCAAAAGTGCGCACCAAATCTACAATTAAACGACTTCAAATGTATAGAAATTTCAAGGCAAAACGTGACAGAACTGGTAAAATTATTACACCAGCTCCATTTCAAGTAAGTTATTCAATAGCTTTACATGATGCTTTAATAGCTGTGTAATTTATACGTTTACAGGGTTGGTTACCATCTGGTACACAAGCTCGAGTTGAACCAAATCAGAAGTGGTTCGGAAATTCTAGGATCATTTCTCAGAATTCGTTACAGAAATTCCAAACTGAAATGGGTGCTGCTATGAAAAACCCATATAAAGTAGTTATGAAAGCAACCACTCTACCTATCACATTATTAAATGAAAAAGCCAAAAATGCTCGAGTACATCTATTGGATACTGAAAGTTTTGATAGCGTGTTTGGTCCAAAAAAAAGTCGAAAAAAACCAAATATTAAAGTGAACGGACTGGAAGAATTAGTAAGTTCAGCAGAAAAAAGTCATGAAGACTACAATCAAGAAAACGATGCAAATTTAGTTCGTGAAGATTCAGGCATGCGTGATTTGCCTAGGGATTGGGTTATGGCTGCAGGCCAATCAAAAAGAATTTGGAACGAATTGTATAAAGTGGTTGATAGTTCTGATGTTCTTCTGCAAGTATTAGATGCTCGCGATCCATTAGGAACGAGATCGCCACATATTGAAAAGTATTTGCGTACTGAAAAACCTCATAAACATCTAATTTTTATATTAAATAAGGTTGATCTTGTACCAACATGGGTTACCCAACGGTGGGTTGCTATATTAAGTGCTGATTATCCTACTGTTGCCTTTCATGCTAGCATAAATCATCCGTTTGGAAAAGGTTCGCTTATTAATTTGTTACGACAATTTGGAAAACTACACATAGATAAAAAACAAATTTCAGTTGGTTTTATTGGTTATCCTAATGTTGGAAAATCTTCAGTAATTAATACGTTGCGAAGTAAGAAAGTATGTAAAGTAGCACCAATCGCTGGTGAAACAAAAGTGTGGCAGTACATTACCCTTATGCGTAGGATTTATTTAATTGATTGTCCAGGTGTTGTTTATCCATCAGCTGAGACAGATGCGGAAAAAGTTTTGAAAGGTGTAGTGAGAGTAGAACTAGTAACTAATCCTGAAGATTATATAAAACCTATATTAGAACGTGTACGACCAGAATATTTAGCCAAGACTTATCACGTTAATGATTGGAAAACACCTACTGAATTCCTAGAGAAACTAGCCTTTCGGTCTGGTAAATTACTAAAAAAGGGCGAACCTGATATTACAATCGTAGCTCGAATGGTCTTAAATGATTTTCAAAGAGGTAAATTACCATATTATGTTAGCCCTCCTGGATTCGAACAGCCTTTAGAAAATAAAGATAACGAAAATGAATTGAGTGTTGTTCAAGATTTTAACAAGATAAAAGTTGGACATTCATACGCAGGTGATGATTTAAAAGATCTTCAGCCTATTGCTAACTTGGAAAAAGCTGTCAATGAAGATGTAGAGGTTGATGAATTAGATGAGCCAAGTGTTGTTGAGAATATAGAACCCGAAAGTGAAAATGGTGACAATACTCTTGACATATCTGAAACAAAAGAACACACAGAAAGTAATCTAATGGATGATCAAGTTGTGGAAGAATCAGATGATGATTCCTCTGACATTAGCAATTTCTATTCTGATATGGAAGATAATGAAATTCAAACAACTAGTGGAAGTTTTATTGTACATAAAGAATCAACAAAGAAAGGAGATATTGATGATAAATACCAAGCTTCTTCAAGAAAATTGACAAGTAAACAGAGAAGAGCCATTGAAAGAAGTTTAAAACGTAAAAAGATTGGTAGCAATTTCTATGAAGTTACAAATGTAAAAAATAGAAATAGAAATAAAAAGAAAGTTTAATGTTATTAAACAATGCAATTAATGATGTTATGTGTATATTATTGTTTGTTTCCGTTTTCTTATTACAAAATGCAAATAAAATGGTTTTGCAGAACTTTTTTAATATTTTCATTTACCTAAAGATAAGATACAAAAGAAGTCTAAGAATTGCCAACAAAAAAAATCTTTCTCTCTTTTTATACTTTGCTTGCAACGCTTGTTTTATTGGAATTGTATAGGGTGTAGAAGTGGATATTTCTTAGCAGTTAATATTAAAAATAAAGCTTCTTTTTCATTCATAGATTGCTCACCATGAGAAAAATTTCTTAAACCTTCGTTTGAGATTAGAAACAATTCATGCTTTAATAAATAAAAAAACCAACAGACTTTTAAGGGTTTAATTTAGTACTTTCAGAAAACATTACAGACTGGAATTTTGGTAAATTTTACAAGGAGATCCAAACTTTATCTTTCACTTTTAGAACACTGAAATATAGTAGGCAGAGAAACAAATTGAAGGGGCCACCTGTCTTTGTCGTGCACTCTGCTCAGAAACTTTTCACAATGCGGTGGATGGGAAGGAATGTTAAATTCTGAAATATGACAGTGAACACAGCAAAGCTAGATGTATTTATTCTCATAATGAACATAATTGGGTATATAGTGACAAATAAATTATTGGATCATACCAAGAAATATTAATCGGCTTGGAATATAAAACAACTTTTACATTGCATTATTCTCGTGTCTAATTGTTCTTACCTCTGATGAAAGCGGCACACTGAAGCAAGAAGGTATTGCTGATTTGTTTAAAATCATCTGGACACCTGCCGTCGATACGTAGTCCGAACTTAAAAAGTGCAGGCTACACACATAAGAATACTTTCCAATTTTTCCTTTGGTGGGAACAATATCCATCCATTTTTTCAGACTATCCTCATTTTTGAAAGGAAATCTACATTTTCAAAAACATTGCAAACAATATATTTGTTGTCAAACGTTTTATTAAAACTACTCTACTGCATTTAATTATTTTATTGCAAGATATTGAAATCTTCTATATGTATGTAAAAATATAAATGATTTTATTTAACTTGCTTTCATACGTTCATTTTATAAATTGTACAAAGAGATGATTAAAATTATGGTTCTGTTAACAAATTAAAATTTACTGAATTTAAGAAAATTAATTTGACTGTGATAAGTATATACAAACTGCCATACATACAGATGAAATGATGTTTCAGTTCCCGGATACCAAAACGAGCTACAACATTTGACACAGCAATTTTTCACCATTTTAATGCATTTTGCTATAATCTACTGCCAAAAACATAGCACACATCGGTCCAGTCTAGGTTATGTTATTACAATGAACTGAACTTTTCGATAACTGTACAGCACGTGAAAAGACTTCTACTGCGCAAACGCAGTAGGGTTAGATAGAGACAGGTGACCCCTTCGGTATCAGTCTGTCTCGGAAGTTCGGAATGCTTTCACTAGTTATCTATGGCTTTCACTCATTGGTACGATACACGAACGCCCGTTCCAGTCTTAAGGCTGACTGATCTTCTGATTGACATTATCCTTTTTTCTATCAATTTTTTAGGAACAAACTTGAATTTATCAATGAACAAAGGAGTCGTTACTGAATTTGCAAAGTCTGTCTGTCTGTA
>VTPC01003033.1:125870-143621 GCA_011009095.1 Ignelater luminosus | reverse complement strand
TGGCTATATGTATGTCTGCATTTTTTGTCAAATTCTGCAATCTTGACGTCAGATTTGGATTCTACATGAAAAACTAAAGACAACGTGGTATCTTCGTTTTTTGATAACTCTTCGAGAACATGGTCAAACTGGCGGCCGAAAATTAGAAAATTTTCATAATTTTTTTTACTTTAGAATCGTATTCTATATAAAAAAATAAGACATAAATGTACTTTTTAGTTTTTTGATATCACCTCGGGAACATGGTCAAAATGGCTGCCGAAGTCTGAAAAAAGTAACAAAAAGGAGTTCGTCGTGGTTATGCTTTGCATTCCCAGATGTTTTTTATATCCTAGTTATGGCCAATTTTCTCAAGTTCATTGAACAGTGCTACCTGCATTTTCCAGGTCATAAAAGTGTCAATGGCAACTTTGAAAAAATCTTTTATGTACAACCGTGAGATATATGTTATAAATCACACTCACTGGGATTATGTAATGTTTGAGATTACCGCATGCGTGCGATAATATTTTCAAATTTGTTTAGTGTTTACACTGTTGCTAAATACGTTGCTATCATTTTGAACAATGAGATTCAGCTGCTACTTTGAATTAATATTCACAAAATCTTGATCGAAAGTAGTTAGTCCATGATTGAGAGCAGCAAAATTGGTTCTATTTGTAAAGGTATTAATTTTGTAAGGTTCACACAAGCACGGTAATCTAAAATAACACACAAAAAAGTAAACTTTAAGCAAATTTAAGTAGTTCAAGGAATTTAACTGTGTTATGCGTCTTTGATATGATCTGTGAGCTTGTAATAAAACCGCATACTTGCGGTGTCTAGCAGTGTTTTGTAACAATGTTTATTTCATACTGTTGTATTTACTTATGTTACAGTACTAATCTCAGTCTAGTAAATGCCATATTACGGTACTACATTAACTTTACCGAACTAGAAATAAACAAAGCCAATTTATTTACGTATTTATTAAAACATGACATCCATTAAATAGAACATCAAAACTGAATGCTAATATGAACAGTAAATTCTGTATTTCTTTGAATATTAATTGAAAGAATAGTACCATTCTGAACCACTGTTGCTGAAACCTCTGTGTGTTAATGTGGCAGTACCTTTTCAAAGCTATCGTCTTGTATAGCATACAAATTATTTTGTTTTTCTTTGGTGAAATCTTTAATATACTTTTTAGCTATCGAAGAACTCTTCCACTACCCTTGTCTTTTCCAAATCAACAGATCAATACTAGCATTGGCATGAAGAACAGCAGATGTACGTCAGAAATAATGTCTCGCATATTTTCCAATATGTTTCATACCAATAAATTCATAAATCTTCTTAGGCACTCTTCCAATACTATTAATACCAGCTCAGTTGGATATTCTGCACATGAACTACTAGTTTTCCCCACCAAGTTCAAAAATTCCCAATTTGGGAAAAATCTCCATATTCACAACTTACCTTGAATTTTCATTTTGTACCTCCTCGTAGAGCCCTACACAGGCCGAAATCTCCAGGCCCAATCTGACTAGAGACAAACTTGACACGGCCCGATAAAATCCTAGTAACTTCTTGATCGGCACCACAGACCTGAATAACTTGACAGGCGCAAACAGCAAGAGAGGTCCGAACAGCCCGAGGAGCCAAAAAGTCCAAAAGGCCCGACGCGATAACCCGAAAGGTCAGACAAGCCGAGAGGTCTAAACAACCCGCCTACCCGAGAAGCTCGAAGAGCCGAAAAGTCCAAAAGGCCCGTCAGATGCATATTGCCGAGGGGTCCGACAAGACTGAATGGCTTGAGAGGCCCGAATTCAAGCTGCGTAAAAAACCGACTAGATAACTCGGCCTGTGCAGGCCTTATCTCCTTTCTTTCTAATTAGTTAGATATTTCATCAATAATACTCAAGATGTAAAACCCTGTAACTAGGTATTCAATTTTGTTCTTCTGTTTTAGTGAGTTATATAAATAGCCAAATTCTGTCTCTCACCGTTTATAAACAGTGGAAGACAAATTTTGGATTTTCATTTATCTAGGTATTCATGTATTAATATCAAAGTTAACTATTAATAAACTGATTATAAACTAAATACAACCGTAAGATCAATAGAGTATTATTCAACAATACATACAAGGTGTTAATAAATTACATCAACAAACTAATAGAGTAGATTTCTAAAACTATTATAGAAGGTTTCTTCTGAATCTATGGTCACTTCATCTTAGTTATGAAGTAATTGGCATTCAAACTTACCTGCACACAGGTTAACTTTTATATGTGTCGTTGTTATCTGTCAAAATATCAATATTCTGTTACGAAGAATTGTAAGGAAATACCTTTTGTGTGTTTTAAATCAATTTTGATTATACAGAGTGTTCTCTGTAGCTGAGACACATTAAATTAAAAGTTTCTCTTTATTTTTCTTCCGGTGTTACGCATCTCAGCTATAGAACACATCCCATATAATGAAAAGTAAGTTTGGAACATTTGGAAGGCAATTTCTTTTAATAAGAATTTTTGATATTCTGGCAAATAACAACCATGCACCCAAAAGTCAACATCTCTGAATACAACTTTTGAGACTGATTACAAGACGAATTGACCATAGGTTCCATTTAAAAATATTTGTTACCAGAAATTTATCTTGTCAGTTTGTTGGCTTTTTGCAAAGCAATGATTAATAATCGACTTTTGCTTTTTTCCAGTTTTTAAGCATATCTTTTTGAATTTAATTTAAATTTAATAGATTGCATATTTTAAAAGAAGCATTTAATTAGGAATAACACACTAATTTATTCATACAGATTTTTTAAAACTTGCATCTGAAACTAAAATAGTTGAAACAGTGGTAAAATTTTTAAAATAATATCTTATATCGAGTTATTTTTAAAAAGTGAAAAACATAAGCTTGTGGAAGTCCTGTAATAGAGAAAAACCTTCTATTGAAATTATTTTTAAAAATCACATAGTTATTGATAAGTTCTTTGTGCTACAATACAGAATCAATAAACGCTGCATGCAAAAATGTAATTCAGTTTGACCTCTTTACCTAACAATTTCCAAGTTAAATTTCCTACATACATAAAGAAAAGGTTTCTAATCAAACACAAATTTTAACAAACATTTTATTTATAACAATTTCTGATCAATCTTCTAGTTTACATTACGAGTATTCAAATAATTAAAAAAGAAAATTCATTTTGAAGTAAAATGATGTTAAAACTATACAATTTTTACAGTTGATATTTTCATAACAAATATTATGTCCATTTAGTTTCTTTATCACATTATATGTTTAAAATACTGCTTAGTAGTATAATTAGGCTTTATGCTTAAATTATATTACAATATACAACATATTTTTTAAATAAAATTAAGAGATTAAAATAACATAGAAAAATTAAAGCTCATCTATGTGTATACTTAAATTCCATTACTTAAAGCTTAAATTAATTATTACACACTTTAAAAAAAATAACATAAAATATTCTGTATAGAGCTAATTTACACTACAAAGTACGATACTTTATCAAACCCATCTTTATTTCCAAGGAAATTCAATAACAAGATTTTAAGTAAAAATTGAAAATTTAGGTTAGAATATAAATCTGTCATCTAATGGTTGACAGCCAGTATTGTAAACAGCAATGAAATAACTCCCTAATGCTGAATTACAAAACCAAAAGATTAAACAAAAAAAAATGATAACTTGACTTTTTATTGCAATAAAAATCCAATATCACTGAGGAATTCTATTGATGGCAATTTTTCAATTATAGTGGAATGCAGGTTAAGTAATCAAGATATTACATTGATTTTCATAACCTAAATTAAAATACCATAACTAATATTCACTAAAGTTGTACTTACTAAATGTAGTGCATTAATTGTACAATATAATGAACATTAAAATCAAAGTCCTGTATAATGATTATCATTAGAAGTTGAAGCACCTCTTCTAGAAGAAAATAAACTCTTTTTATTCTTGACTTCATTTGGTTTTTGATCCCTTCAAATTAAAAATGATTTATTAAAATAACAAAATTAAAAGTAATCTACTTACTTAAAGAAAGCTAAATGTTGTTCTAGTAAGAATCGACTATTGCAATGAGCTAACTCTGGCCAATGTGATAATATCCGCCTCAAATATGTTTGAAGCCTTTTTCTTCTATCTTCAACCAGAGAAGAATCCTTAAAATATTAAAATCATTTTTAAGAATCTTTTTCAAAAAATATTCCAATTACTCACTTTTCTTCCGATACTTTTCTTTGGAGGAAAATCAAATGTAGCTACTGATGGGTCCAGTTTTTTCAGATCTATATGTAAAGCATGAAATTGAGCATACCTTCGATAAATATTCCATTCATCAGTACCAGCACGTAAGAATATCTGATACACATGATGAACGTCAGATCCAGTACCTAAATGATAAAATACAATATCAATCTGATACAACAAAAAAACAAAAAGAATCTACCAGTAAGAAAAGCAGATGGTATCCAAACATTTACACTACGATGCGCATCATCCACAAGTACCTCAAGAGGTAATGGCCCTCGTAATTCTTCTAATTCACTTTTTAATCGTTCTACAAGCACATCTTTCTGACACAAACTTTGTTGAAGATGCACATTAAAATCCATTAATTCTGCATGCATTTCTGCAACCTACAAATAAAAGAATATATTAAAGATAAGAAAATCAAAACCTTAATAAGCACATACCTGAACAAGTTTTTTTTCAAAAACCTTGGCTTCACTTTTATAATCAGGTACTTGTGATCCATCAAGTTGTAAACCTTCAAGTGCTTTTTGTAAATTACTATCGTCACGTCTGAGCATTTGTACTGCACTAATATACTTCTTTAATTGTTCCTTTAAACTTTCATTTTCTTTTGTTATTTTATTTATTTGTTCTTGCATACGATTAACCTCTTCTTTATTTTTTGTTTCGACAGCAGTTAAAACTGCACTTATATCTGTTGGCACTTCAATAATATCATCAGATGTATCAGGTGACTCCAAGTTATCATTTTTTTCAACAGAAACTGGTGTGAGTTCACCAACATTTGTCTGTTCAACTGGTGTAAGTGTACCATCAATACTAGTTGAGAACTTCTCATGTGATCCGCTCTTTTCCAAGCTTAATTTCCTTTTTGGTTTTTCTTTCTCTCTTTTTATATCACCACTGGTATCGCTAGACTTGCGCTTAGGCTTTTGCGTCATGTTAGTATCATCTTTATTTTCCATACCTTTAGTATCTACTTTCTTATGTGATGTCGATTTTGTATCACTGGCACAAGAATTATTTTCTGATGTTAAACTACTAGAACTTGAAGGAACACTGGAAGACAAGACAGTATCGTCTTCATCAAATGATATGATTTGTTTAGCAACTTTTCGTTTTTTCTTTTGTTTTATACGATCTACACTTGGCTCTGAAATAATCATTATGAACTGGTTTAGTATTTTATAAGTAGGAAAATTGGAAAAATATATAATTACCACGTAATGGAGCTTCTATGATCGGTTCTGGTGGAGTTCTGAGTCTTTCAGATTTCTGGGATGTTGTTTCACTATTTAATTCTGGTTTATCAATGCAAACAGCAAATAAAATGGAACCTAAACCTGGAATATAAGTGCATATTTTTGGTTAGTTTTGTTAAATAATAATCGTGTTATATCTCAAATACTTTTCGAGATAATCGAGATCAAAAAAATCTTTTTTGTTTTAAATTTCGTCATAATCATGGTTGCATTTCACTGGTTCTCTTTGAATTTAACATAAACAACTTTTTGTTTTGAGATCTTTAACTTTCCTTCCCAAAGATACCTTCAAAGTTTGGCATCCAAATTTCGGGACACCCTATATAGCAGCCAAGATATTCACAGACTTAGGGGCCAAACTGGGTCCATCCAACCTTGTTAAATAGTATTCAGATACATACATGTTCTTATGTATTGATGTATTGGCATTGATCTAACAATAATCCCCAACAACAGCACAAAAGCATAAACAATGATAATCCGCCTAGAGCTCCAAAATCGCCACCTATCTTTATTCAAGGAGTAAAAGACTTTAAAGCAATGTTAAACAACTTAACCCAAGTAACTGAAGAGGAAACCTACCATACCAAGGTGCTAGTCAGTGAAGTTTTCATGAAGCCCATACTGTTGGCACAAAAAACTTAGCTGACACTTTAAAGACGAAAACATAAACCATCACACCTATCAGTTGAAGGAAGACCATCATGCTTACTGAATAGTAATCAGAAATTTACACTGCTCTGTCCTTGTTGACGACATCAAACAGAAACTTCAGAAAGCAGGACACACAGCATGCAACATCGTTAACGTCAAACACTGACACTCCCAAGAGCCACTCTGCCTGTTTTTCGTAGATCTTGAGTCACATAACAATAACCAAACTATCTGCAACCTCCAAGAACTCAACAACACAAAAATTACTGTGAAAGCACCAAGGAAATATCCAGCAATACTCTCTAAATCCCATTGCAATAAACCGTACAACTGTGTTAAGTGCAGCTATCAACATCTCACTAACACATGCACAAAATCCAGAAATATTCCAGCAAAGTGTGCCCTTTGCGAAGAAAACCACCCTGCAAACTACAAAGGATGCAGTATTTATAAAGACCTGATAGCCCAACAAAACAGCTCCGGACACACGTACAACCACCACCAGCTGAAATCAACAGAGCCAGCAGCCTATCGAATACCAACATCTACTACACCACAAGAGCACATGATCTATGTACACAAACTTGATGCTGCTGTGCATCACTTTACCAGTACTATTCAACATGCAGCATGGCACATGGCAACAAACAGATAAATCGACTTGTGTCCCACTACATATTGAACAACTCATCTGTGCGAAACAACGAGCTTGAAGCAGATGGCAACGCTCACGCCACCCCAAAGGCTTGCACTACTACAAAAGACTGGCAAGACACCTTATTGCAGCACTCAAAGAAATACAAAACGCCATCTTTCAGACTTTTGTTGAAAACCTATCGATCAATGATCACAGCATATGGAAGGCCACCAAAAAAGCAACCAATACCTCCAGTGTCACATATAAAAACATACACCAATGAATAGGCTTGCACACCTCAAGAAAACGCTAACACTTTCGTCATTCACCTGAGTGAAGTTTTTCAGCCAGTGATAACTGTTCCAGGCCATGCACAGGACGACATACTAGAATACCTAAATATACCCTGATGGATGTCTCCACCAATTCAGTCCATAAGCCCTGTCGAAGTGCACTCTAAAATCCAGCAACTCAACAGCTATAAAACCCCTGGGTATGACTTAATCACCGGTCAGAAGCTACCTCGAAAAGCCATCACCTTCCTCACCACTATTCACATAATGATCCACAAAGCCGGCAACTCCCCCTCCCCAAAACCAACATCCTATAGATCCATAAGTTTATTACCCATCACCAGCAAGATATTCAAACAACTCTTCCTTCGCAGAATTCAGGAGGACCACCGACTTGTTGCTGAACTTTCAGTTTGGTTTTCATGAACACATGTCAATGATATAACAAACTCATCTCATTGAAGACAAAAAATACTGTTGTGGTGCCTTCCTGAATACCACAGAGGCCTTCAATAAGGTGTGGCACACTGGTCAGCTGTGCAAACTCAAAACTCTGTTAATGAACAAATACTATCTGCTGCTCAAATTATACCTCACTGATCAATACTACTTTATCAAGTTCACCTACTGCCCCATCAAATCAAGCGTCCCACAAAGTAATGTTCTTGGGCCGTTGCTATTCCTTTTATACACCAACGCTCTACGTAGCGCTCACGAAGACCCCATGACGCCTTCTGAAAACATGCAACTCCACTTATTAGACCTACTCGATAACTGATATAAGAAATGGCGCTTCCAAATTAACCAATTCAAATCCAAACATATCACTTTCACCACATGCTCCGACAACTGCCCTCCTGTCACCTACGATATTGCTGCGGTACCCCGAAAATCAGTTGTCAAATACCTAGGCCTTCACCTTAACCGGCATACACCCATACAAGCTAAATTCAAACAACTCATCTCACTACCAAAAATAAAGTTCTGCTCTACAAAACCATGTTAAAACCCATTTGGTTTTATGGTGTTCAGCTGTGAGTGGTGTGCTAAACTAACCCGATGCAAAATCATACAGAGGTTCCAATCCAAAACTCTTTGTGCTATCATCAATGTTCCATGGCATGTCACCAAGACCTCGACATCCCACCTGTCAACGATGAAGTAAAAAGACTCTCTACCACCTACTAGATGCATCTGCTAGGTCACGACAACGATCTGATCAAAAACATCAGGGGATGATCTCCCTCCATGCTGCAGACTCATATCACATTTACTTAATACTTTTTTTTGAAGTAGATTGTAAATTTCAATAAAAGTCCAAAAAAAATGTATTGGCATTTGTTAAATTAGTAAAACCTCGTTATTTCATCACCACATCATTACATCTTTTAATGGCGCCTAACGTGGTGCTGTTAAGACAATTCAATTGTTTCGGTGATAATTCTGAGTAAAGAACAAGTGCCATGTATTTGGCGTCGAATAGTGTGAGTTAGGTTAGGGACTTCCTTTACAGGGTTGCCCATTGTCTGTCCTTTCTTTTTTATTGTTTTGACTTTCTATTGCCAGTTAAATTTAAATTATTCAACTAAAGACGTTTACATTCATTTGTTTCATATTCAAAATAAGCACCAAAACATTTGAAATGCATCTATTTACTTAGTTAACACAATTTAAACTCATCACTAAATGAGATGTTGTGTGCTGTAATTTTCAATCTAGTAGGCTGATCTGAATTTCATTTTCACCATAAGGTTGCCATTGTTATTTCGTTTCCAACAACGTATTAGAAGTGATGGGGTGCCATTTAGCATCTTGAGGTTAAGTGTGTGTAAGAGCAAACATAGAGACCTCTATAACTGAGATAATTATATATTCTAATATCCACCTCCATAAATGATTAACATGTTTATTCTTATTTTGATATCTTCATTTGTTTACAAAATATTACGGGCGGGTCATTTAAAAATGAACACACTGTATAACCTAAAACCATTTAGTAACTTTTTGTAATTAAATTCTAAGTACACTCAGAAAAAAGCCACATTAAATGGGTACAGTCAGAAAATATACAGAACTCTTGACAGTGGCAGTTTCTTGTAATAAGGGAAAATCATCAACCACGAGACGGTGCTAAATCTCATAAAAATATATCAAAATGGGTGAAGAAAACAACAATTTCTGGAGTAGACTGCGAGTCTTTTATCCTTAAATTATATTGTTACCTAAAGCTCTATTTGTTACAGTGTTACTCTTTCAAACCAATTGCTCAGAAATGTAACGGTAATTTTCTATATTACCAAGTGAAATGGAGCAATACCAAATGATTTGTTTGCATTCAACAAAATCAAATGGTAGCAATTTGAATTGCTATGTGCAGTGAACGCTTCTTTTAGATTAGTATATTTTTTTATTATAAAATTCAGAAAAGATCATGGTGCAACAGTGCAAATAGGTTATATGCACTTTGGGAATACAGCAAATTGTCTCTGTCTTATCAATTTATAAACCATATTTTTCTATCTTGACTAATTGAGGAATGTATTAATAAATTAAAATAACCTAGAAATTAATACAGGATGAAAAACATGGTTTGTAATTAATAAGAAAGAGATAGTAGTACTCTATTAAATTTTTCAATAAGTTACCAAATCAAACATTGAGGTTAAGTATCTGTCATCTAAATGTTAGAACTTTTAACAGAAAAGTATTATTAGAAAAGCATTACATTAAAATATTCTCATTTGTTATTTTATTCCTAATTATAAACCCACATTTATGATTATTTGGGATTTTACAAGAAAAATGTAATATTAAAATTACTTCTGCTTACTAATTTTAATATATATGGGGATAATCAAGGTCCATCAATAATAATAGTGTGCTGTGAAAGGTAGGTCATCCTATTAGCAATAATTAGCAGCCATTTGTGATCTCAAGGATTAGGGTAAGATTAATGTAAGCAATGTTATTTTCATTATTTTATAACAATCAAATCAAGAAATTCTTAAAGATTGACTGCTGTAATGGTAGTTTTGTAGGTGCATATTTTTCAGTTTTAGCCACTGTTGTTGACCTCAATCAATAGGTGGAACATATAGGAGGGCCTACTTTTCACAGCATGCTATTATTTATGGACCTTGGAGGTAATCAACCTGAATCTGCTTTTACACTGCAAAAATAAAGAAATGCAAATGCCTACTCCAAATTCTACCATTTTTAAATAGATACTGTACAATACCTTAGAATAAACTAATAAATACTAACCTGCAGCCATATTTGGCAGCATGCTATTTTTCTCTTCATCGCAAAGCAATGCTCCATCATCGTAATATATGTGTAAAAATTCACTGTTACTCAAAACAGTATGAAAATTCCTGAAATAAAATTATTATCTTTACAGATGTAACATATTAACTATAATTTATAATAAAAATAGCAAATACATAAATATTCCATTAAGAATATATGTTATGACAATACAAGATTACAAATTGAAACAAAGAACTAATTTCTGATAATTCTATGAAAGGTGTCATTTATAAAAATGAATACACCCGTTATAATTTATTGCCATTGTTTTTAAAACTTAATCTTTTATTAATTTTTATCAAATTTATCATGACTTCAATGACTCATACATTAAACAGAACACCATATAATTATTGCAAAAAAAATATCATTAACATAATTTTTTATCAGAAAATGTAGTATTGCTTTTCAAACAATACTATATACTATTATTTGTCCTTCATAAGAATAATTATTACAAGAAATAATATTTAATTAATTTTATACGGAGAAATTTAATTTCCAAGTATAATAGTATGTACCTCTCCAAAGAGCGTTCGTTTAAAGATGAACGAATCCAAGCTCTGGCTCTTCCTGTATCAGTCCAAATATGTTTTAATACTTCATATCTTTCTCTTTCGTGTTTGGTCAAATGTTTTTTTTATAAAAGGCCAAAATGCTGCAAAAAAAATTATACAAATAAAAACAATCAGTGATAATCAATGTGTATTTATTATCCTGTATAATATTAGAAATCTGACAAGGTTATTACCTTGTACCTATTTTTATAAATCTCTAATTATATGTTTTTCAGACTTCTAAATACCAGATTTATAATTTTTTCTTAATTTTTAAATAATAAAGTGCAAACCAAAACTATCACACCTACCTACATTAAAGGGTTAATCAACTATATTGGATATAAATTCGACAAAAAAATTAAGTCTTTTTCCATATCAGGAAATTATCAGATTATTATAAAATTCGAAGATACATAAAATACTTAAAAAATACTTACAGCATTGATCATTACTTAGATTTAAACTGCTCGTTACAATATCAGACACTTGTTTAAAAGCACTAGTTTGTTGAGGTTCTTGTGGTTTGGCTCTGATACCATGTAAAAATACTGCTTCTAAGCTTAAGCACAGTGCAGCAACACAATTATCAAACTCGGTGGCCAATTCAGTTTTACCACCAAATCTTTTCTGACACTGTTGAACACACTCTAGCAGTTGATTCAACACTTTATTGGCATCTTCAGGTTTTGTTGTCGGTGAATTAACTGGTATTATTGCAGACATGAGCCTTAAAGACTAATTTGGAAGTTTTTAAAACACAACTAAACATATTATTATTGTTGCTATTAAAAGACTCACCATAATTTGCTAAACTTAATTCTATGATTACGACACTTTAAACTTTAAAAGGAATGGTGCGAAAGCAGCCATTTTTTCTTGTAATTTAATAACGTTACATTATCATTTTTGGTTCAATAGTATTTTATCATGCAAACTCGTACACGTTCTTATTATCAAATTACATCATCTATGGAACAAATAGCTCCAAACAGCTGTCAATGTCAAAAATAATTTATTGTAGTGGGTAAAGTTGGTAACTGTAATAATAAAAACAAATTATATAGCATGCTTCAGAAGAAATGTAAAAATATTTTGTTTATTATATCATCAGTCTCTGTGTAGATGAAACTGTGACAGTTTAATACTATTGATTTGTGCTTTAAACGCATATTAAACACATTATGGTAATTATACCAAACAGGTTAGAAAGAGATTGATATATTCTTGTTACAAAGTGTATATGATCCCATTGTTTTGGATTGAAGGTTTGGCAACGTTTTGGGTAATTTGAATTAGTTGCTTCAGTCGCCAGAGGGCAGCAGCTGCATTATTACCACATAGTTTCAAACATGGCTGATCGATCGCTGTAGAAAACGTCAGTCAAAGAAAAGAATCGTAACATTTTTATACAAATGCATTAATTTTAGGTTTAATTAGTTAAATATTTATTTATTATTTTGTTGTGTGTGACATACGTGCTGCAATATGACCGAGGAACGTGAAATACCTGCTGAAGACAGTATTAAAGTCGTGTGTAGGTTTCGGCCACTTAACGATTCGGAAGAGAAGGCTGGCTCAAAATTTATAGTTAAATTTCCATCGGGGCCAGAAGAAAATTGTATATCGATTGCGGTAAGTTAATTTCCATTAGCGTATCTGTTACTGTTGAATCGAATTTCCTTTATTTTTTGGGTTACATTTATGCATGGCACCTACCCACTCCTACATTGACGTCTACGTCATTTTTATTCCTTAGCACTTCGCGCATCAGTGATCTTGGTTTTTTATTTGATAAATTCTAAATTACTTTTGCAGGAGCTAGTAGAAATACTCTTTCTTTTGATTATTTGGCATTGGAAATTAGCGTTGGCTGGGCTTTTTTTCGTAATGTGAAGTTGCAGTCAATTTCTTTGTTGTGCAAACATTTCACTTGTAATAAGAAAGTTAGAACGAATTAAAATGTAAATGTAGGTGTGAGTTAAGTCTATTTTAATAGTACCTTTTCTGGAGAAAATTGTGGATCGAAAATAAATGTTCCTTGGGATGAAAGTTAAGTTTAAATTAAGAAAAGGGGTGTACAGGGAAATTGCAAAAGGAGATCTGTTTTGGATATTTATTTCCTTTTGAAAAAGCGTAGAGAACACCTTTTACATTTTAATTTGATGTTGCGTGTTTCACAGTTTCGTACTTTTGAATGATGACTAAGCGCGACCGCGAGCATAAGTGATTTCATCTCTCTTCTGTCTTTCAATTTGCGAAACTGACTTCATTATTTTAAAAAAATCGCACACGACTTGATAGTTTTTGTATCTGTTTCACTGCGCCATTTATCCATCTCTATAATTAGACGTAAAGAGGTAATAATTCCGTATCACGCTATTTTCGTATAGCAGTTTATTATTTCGTTTTATTTTATTCCCTCATCTTTGTTTTCTATTCCCTCTGATACGTGTGGCGAGCATGTGGCCGATAGTGTTCCAATCAGAAATTTAATTAAGCACCTGTTTAATTTCCTCTTGCTAGTAATAAATTGCCCCGGTGCATTTTTTTACGTAAAATACTTTGATGAGTCGGATGTACAATCGAGGTCATGTAAAGTAATTATTCGTTTTATACATTGTTTCTGACTAATGTACTCGCTCTGTTTAAGATTATGATACAATGAGCATGAAATTGGGTTAATGCGATTTATGTGGTAAAAGGAAAATCTGACAGCAGTGCATTAACCATAACGGTTCGATTTTTAAAAACGAAAAATCGGATCAAAATGGTAAAAGACAAAAGATGCTAAAACATTGAAATCTCAACAGAACGGCGGCATTTCACGTTCAATAAATTGCTAACTACTTGTCAACATTTCAAAGAGAAAAATTCAGAAGAAGAATTAAAATTTCTGCAGGAAAATAGCCCATTATTAAAGTCGCGTGGCGTCATTGATCTGGAATCTAATTTTGTAACAACACACAACGCTAACGTGGAAAGCAGTATACAAACAAAACGTACTTGACAATCCATCTAAACATAGGGCGGATAAACGGAACAAGAAAAAAAGTGGAAATTGCAAGCGGGAATTGTTTGGATATTATTTAGAAAGCGTCGGTGACGAAATTTTTATTTATTTTTTTGTGAATGCGCCATTCCTTTATTGAATCAATACTTGCGGCGCCCTTGACACTGCGCTACTTGATATAGTCTTCTCGTAGCCTATTTTAAGATTCTTTGGAGAAAATCTAAAAGCAGAGGATTGTTCCAAATGAATAATATAAATTTAGTGGATGCCAGCATGGGAAATTTACATGAAAACGTGGTGGAATATCGGTATTCAGTTGTTTATTTGGAACGGAAACGGCTTAAGCCGTGCACGATCTATAATGAACTTAATTGACAGTGACGATTCTACCGTTTTACGTTTTTAATTGCATCTTTTTTTTTCTGTGTCTACGTTTGTTCCAAGTTTAATTAAACTTCTGGCTGCATGTCATATTGCGGTTTCTACTGAAACTTGAATTAATTACAGCTGCGATTCCGAGAGTCTAACAGAAAATCGATTATTATGAAATTATAGTTTCTTGATCAATATAAGATACGATTTTATTAGATTATTACTTTATTAGTTTGTAATGTAATACAATCATTTGATAGGAATGTTGCTAACACAACAATAAAAAAGGTAGAAAAAAGAAAGTCGTTTCTTATTCTAGTATTAAGTAATTTTTAACGTTTCAATCTTTTAAATTACATTGTTGGGCGTAGGCTGCTTTTGATTAAGAATACTTAGTCGGAATTCAGGTGAAACGCTTGATTTTGTGCTTGAACATCTTCATTAGTTACTCGCCCAGATAGTATCGATCATGCATAAATAAACCGCATTGGCCTATTTCGATCGTAATCTAATCTGTATGGACAACACCTTTTTTTTGTAGAGTGATTGTCGCTTAAGCAATTTGCACATTTGCGTGTTTGATATTTTCTATGAAACAAGAAGTAACACCAATCAATACTTTGCTTACTAGCTGGCCATAGAAAAGATAAAATCTGATTATTTGACAGATCTGTCTCTTTCCGTGACACAAAACGAAAGCAAAACAATTTATAAATACTGCTCAACAAGACCAAGGCTAATGTGAGTCTTGGTTTTGTCATAATTATTGTTTTGGTATCAGTTTCTTGGCAAAGCCCAAGAAGGGAATAAGCTTCGATTCTAACACCCAAGCGCTTTGATTTGAAAAAGAATCAGGTTTTGCGTTCGCTTTGATTTTTGAAATACACGACCAAGTCTAGATTAAAACCAATTTCTTAAAGGACTACTTGCAGAAGAGATTTTTATGCTGCCATCATCTGCTGTGCAGTTTGCATTCTTTTTCTTAACCTTTTCAAGGAAAACTGACGTGAGATTAACTAAAAGGAAAATTATAGCAAGGCAAAAGGTTACATGTCACATTCTTTAAATGGGTCTACCCTCCCCGTTTGCGAAAGTGGATTTAGAAAAGTTAAAGAGCTACTGAGATTGTCAAGACAGGCCTTCCACAAGCTCACTTTTTAAATATATCTCACTATAAGTTATTATTTTAAAAATGAAGTTTAAAAAGTTACACTCAAAATTGGATTGATAAGCTGGGAAAAAGCAAATGTCCGATTGTTAATCATTGCTTTGCACAAAAGATAAAGTCAGATTTATAAAAATGTTTACAAGATGTTAATACCAACAAACTGATAAGATAAATTTCTGGTAACTAATATTTTTAAATGGAACCTATGGTCAATTCGTCTTGTTACGGAGTAATCAGTCTTCAGAAGTTTTGACAGATAACGACGACGCATTCAAAAGTTAACCTGCCTGCAGGCAAGTTTGAATGCCGATTACTTCATAGCTAATTGTAAGACGAATTGACCATAGATTTAGAAGAAACCTATAATCGTTAGAAATCTACCCTAACAGTTTGTCGATGTTACTTATTAACACATTGTATGTAGTGTTGAATAATACTCTATTGATCTCACAACTGTATTTAGTTTATAATAACCGTTAGATCTGTCGGGCCTTTTGGACTTTTTGGCCCTTCGGGGCTACCGTGCCGTTGGGCCTTTTGATCTCTTGCGTCTATCGGGCCGTTAGGCCTGTCGGGCTTTTGGGCTTTTTTTGACCCCTTGAGAGTATCGGGCCGTTAGGTCTGTCGGGCTTTTTGGACCTTTTGGCCCTTCGGGTCCATCGGGACGTTTTGATCTCTCGGAACGTTTGAACTTTTTTTGGCCTTTTGGATCTATCGCGCTGTTTTCATCTTTCGAGACTTTTGAACTTCTCGGCCCTCCGGGTCTGTCAGGCTTTTTGGATTTTTTGGCTCTTCGGGTCTATCAGGCTTTTTGATCTCGGATCTTTTAGGTCTATCGGGCTGTTTTCATCTTTCGAGCCTCTTGAACTTCTCGACCCTTCGGGTCTGTCAGGCCTTTTGGACTTATTGATCCTTTGGGTCTTTTGGGCGTTTTGATCTCTCGGACCTTTTGGCCCTTCGGGTCTATCGGGCTGTTTTGATCTTTCGAGCCTTTTGGACTTTTTGGCCTTTCGGGTCTGTCAGGCCTTTTGGACTTTTTGGCTCCTCAGGCTTCTGTCGGACCGTTCAGACCTGTCGTGCCGTTTGGGAATCTTGGGTTGTTTGGGTATGTCGGCCCAATCAAGAAGCTGCCGGGTTTTTTCCGGGTCGCGTCAAGTTTCTGTTCAGTCGGGCGGTGCCTGGAAAATCGGTTCGCGCGGGGCTCTCCGAGGAGGTACAAAATAAAAATTGAAGATAAGTTGTGAGTACTACAGTGTTGCCAGATATGATGATTTTTTCCTAAACTTGTAGATTTTTGAACTTGATTGGGAAATTACTGAGGATCATAAAAAAGTGGGGATTTATTGGGTATAAATTAAAAACCTAGTTCAGGGTCTTACATCTCAAGTATTATTGATAAAATATCTAAGTAATTAGAAATCTTTGATCGAGAAGGTAGAGGCCTGCACGGACCAGTTTTCTAGTCGGGCCGGGCCTCAGTTTAAAAATTTTATAAATAAACAAGTTTTCTGAAAAATTGATAAAAAAATTTTTCCATTTGTTGGATCATTAAAATTTCAGTTCCCGGTAGTTTTGAACAAGTCTTGGACTTGTTGAGAGAAACCTATAGGATGACCTACCTTTCACAAGTAGCAAGTAAGTTATCACATTGACGAAATAAAATTGTTGGACGGTTGGCAGCACTCGTTGTAAGCAAGTAATTACTGATACTGCTGGTAGCCGTCAGCCAGCTTGTGGGTGGACACGAGCATTATTTCAAGAATTTTTGAAGTTGGGGATTTTCGTACCGTTATTGGCGACATTTTCGTTAGGCGTGTAGCAAGAAAGATCATTTACACCTGGCATACTGGAGTAGTGGCACCTCTAAAGCCCTGCCTGGTTATTTACTATTTCTCGCTTTATTAGCTAAATTCATTTATTTTTTTTCACTTTTGTCATGCATCACAGCTTGTGGAAACCCTGCTATAAGTATACTGCAACATTACATTACTTTTTTTTAGGTTAGGGCGTTAGTTGCATTGGTTATTGGCCTAATGAGATTTTCCTGCACTTCACTTATAGAGGAGTTTTACCTAACTGAAGATCTTTCAATTTTCAGTAGAAATTTTTAGCGTGACAAACGTCACATTGATTTCCTCTTTTTATCTGAAAAGATGGCATATTTTACGTCTACCCATTTAAAGATCATCAATGCGAGCAAGT
>VTPC01003033.1:91918-125860 GCA_011009095.1 Ignelater luminosus | reverse complement strand
GACTGAAACCTTCTATCCTTTTAGTTGAATATGCGAATATACAAACCTACCGGCCGACCACAACGTCTGAAACCTATTATGATGTGACAAATTTGACGCCCAACGTGGGGTCCGAACTTACACGATTCGAGATTTTCAGTTTTTTGGCAACTTCTTTTTTATAGTGGAATTTCAGGTCATCTGATCATGTAATGATCGGACATTGAAATATCCGACGTTATTCTCTAGTTCTGGGATGGACAACCAAGGCGGAATTCGAGCCCAATTGAAACTTTTAAAGTGTGTCGCAGGCCGCAAGAGAAACGATATACCAAAGATATTTAATTGCACAATTATGTCATACGGATCAACATTCATCAATTTGCATTTAGCAGTATCAAAATTTGCTGGGATATTGGATCTTTTTTCTTATTTTTACGATAACAGAAGAGGCGCTACGAAAACAACATGGCAGGAACCAAAGTCAATCGCTGTACTTTGCATGCAAGCGGTAGTAGTTGTAATTCTCACAAAAGCTTAGATAAACAATCGGCCCGGTAGAACGCTTTTACGGACTAACTGGTTGTCCATTCCTGCTCTAATTGCATACTTATTATGTCCTGTAGACCTCTGTAATAACTTACTTCTCTGCGAATGCTATTATCAAAAGAGGGCTCAGTATATCTCTAGGTCATGAGTTTTAGTATTGCACACAGTTAAAACTTGGATATCACAACTAAATCCGCACCTCACGTAGAAAAAAAGTGTCACTTGGTAATATGCGATCATTTAAATCTCAGTTGCCAGTAGATTGTAAAATTTTCTCTTAGGACGTAGCTTAGACACAACGCACGGCCGTCTTAAGTGTTTCAAGTCGGATTGGTGTTTTTTGAAAAACATGATGGTAACGACCTCTATTGAAAATTTGTAGAAATAGTTTGATGGTGATCATTACATACTGTTATTTGCTTTCATAATTCCCAAAAACATAACAATAACTTTAATAAAAGACTCATTTGTAATCAAACATAGCTGTTGGCTATTGATCATAATCGCACTTTTTTTCCGTCATATTTACAAACTTTAGCGCCATCTGTTGGTTGATGTTTTTCGCTTATAGCGAGTAGCTTAGTTGAGATGCCGTACACTTTTTTCTGCCTGTTCAGTTCCCTGGTAGCATCCCAGCTAGGGCAAGAGTTCTTAAACCGCCTTTAGATTCGGTTGCCTATATTTGTCATTATACAGCGCCTAGTCACCGCGGTGTATCTGGCAAAATTGGCTCATTTGTGCCTACCTTACGTTAGATAATCCGTTGAATTACGATGATCGTACAAAAAATACTTAGGAACTTACAGATGTGGGTTATTAATAGTGTAATTCTGTGAAAAACGCTGGAAATCCACTCTAAACACTCGTAGACACTAAATAACCAAAAGAATATTAGCTCGCCCTGATCCCAGTTGTGCAGGAGATTTATCTAGCTTCCCATAATGGTACAGATATCACTGTCTTACTTATCCTCCTTGGCCAGCTTCGATCAGCTGGCGGACGTTTCCACTTCAAGATCAACACACAGTAGTTCAATAGCCTGACAGTGTCTTTGCTGGACATGGAGGAGTTCCAATTGTCTTTGTAATGCTTTTATTGTGCCATGCTGAGAGCAGCCATAGTATTTGTTTCTCCAAGTTGATTTACTTCTGGAGCCAGAACCCAGCCTTATGTGACCAAGGCCCCTTTGCTTTCCCAATGGTATACTGAAAGTGACATCCTCCAAGATGACTGGCCTAGAGCCTTCTAGAAACGACTTCAGGTTTAGGAATAAACAGTATATAAATAGTTGATCTCAAGAACAGTGAAGTACATCTCACAGTTGAGCTGGCTTTGGAAATCTCTATCGAGACTTTCCTATATTATAGGAATCAGAAATATCCCATCTGGCTATCTGTTAACTTGCCACTCTTGCATTTGGGATGTCCAGGTATAATTTCTAGACTGACTGTTCTTTGTGATGCAAGTGAATATCAGAGCAGTAATTTTCACAAATCCTACCCCATCTTTACTTTCACCTCTCCTAAAGTTGCAGTTGAAAAGAGTCTCTGAGCTTTCAGAATTCTTGCACTGGATGTGAAACATCTGTCAACCTACAAGCTATTACTTGATGTATTTTGTAACTTACATATACCCTAATTCGAATAGAGAATTCAATTTTTCGCAAGAATCAGACCAACTGAGGGAGTGGTCAACAGTTACAACCAATGGTGCCAGAGTTGGCTATAAATCTCCATATCTGAAGACTTATTACATTTATGACTTTCTGATGATGTGCTTCACTATTGTGACAACATGTGTTTACCCTCTTACTAGTTCCCATAAATTGTCAATAGATTCTTTGAAATTTCCTAAGTATATGATACTGTGGTAGGAAGTAGGTGAAGAAATTGCAAGTGATTCAATTATAAGACAAAAAAGAATTGCTGGCTCAAGATAGTTGTATTATAGTATGATATTGAATAACAAAGATGAGCTATGAATGTATTCTCTTAAATCACAGTAGCAGACAGAAGCTGTTTGACTTAAAGAAAATTAAGAAAAATTGCGTTTCTTTATTACCCTCTACAGTGAGACAATGCCAGAAGTTTGAAGAAACTGTAAAATAGGTAATGGGATAACATGGAAACAATTTAATTATGTAGATCAATTTTATATATTAGTAATAGTAAAAAATGTTGATATCTCTAGTTTTTGTGATTTAATAGTGAACAACAGTTCAAGCTGTGTTGTCAAAGTTAACGATAAATCTTCAGATCTGGTGACTTTATAATTGTTTTGACTGTTTCTGACAACATGATTTACTGTTGCTTCAACAATGACCATTAATGATCACAATTACATTAATTTTTAAATTTCCAACAGATGTCGCCCGCTCTGTGCAAATTGTAGCAAATCGCCAGTTCTCTACAAATAAAAATAACAACTCTATATTCTTTGTTCATAAATACTTGCAACACTATTATAATTCCTGAATCAAACCTACTTTTGTTTTTGACGATGAAAAGAACAAGAACAACAATTTAAATAAAAAGTAAATATTTCCAATCTAATTTCTAATATTTATTCTTTGTTTGATTGTAATCCAATGGAAAAAATCTAATTTTCAAGTAAAATATACATCTTGATTATGAGAATAATTAACTAATTAGTTCCACTGATGAGCACGATATTTATAAAAAAAATGATTGTAAAGTATGTTTGTTACTTTCTAAAAAAATAAAGCAATAAAAAAACAGAACACCTGAGAGATTTCTAGAGGATTGAATATTGAAGCGTTTGCAAAATAGATATTTGGGAATGTTTTTTATTCACTACCACCTGCTCCTCTAAAAAAAGTGCAAAAGAGGCATTTGATTGATAGAGTGATCATAATTTTTTTTTATGCGGGGGTAGAAGATAAACTTCTTTTTTTCCCTTTTACTCGATGTAAACATTTTTCATGCTTAATAATCACATTTTGAATTTATTGTTTTTGTAGAGTTTTATTATTGTCTGCTTTCAGGATAATAATAATAATAATAATGCTATTTGTAAATTCCAGTAGCAAATTTGCAAATGAAAAATAAGCAGAATTAAGAAATCAAATATGGAAAATAAAGTGTAAACTAATAATATGGAAACTTCCAGATAATAATTAATTTATTGATAATACATCGTGCTGCTCCCTAGAAACAAATGCATATGATAAATGAATGAGTTTATCTGCTTGCTTAAGATAAATCATCAGCCGTACTAGATTTAATAATATATGGTAATAATAACATACAATATGTTCAACATAACCGTGATTATTATTTTACAAATATTAAATTGACATATGTTAATGCAATAATGTATAGAGGGAAAAAATGTGCTTCCTGTTGAGAAGAAGACACAATCTACTATTACACATTATACAAACATGCAGTATGACATAAATTACACAAACAAAAATACTTACAGACTAGGCCCTAATATATTTTCGAAAAGAATTCAGACACTCAAGTTTCAGTATTTTGATTGTTTGTCAAGTTTGTATGACCTGAATTTTTGAAAACGAAAATTCAAATATAATTGGCATTCAAACATGCTTTACTGTCATTCGATGATTCTGTATGTTTTTGCTTAAAAGTTGCTTAATACATATAACAATTATGTATTGTATGAATATAAAATTATGGTAATTATTCAGAACCCAGTTTTCAATCCAATGTGTAATTTTTGAAACATGCCAGCATGCATCGAGGTAAATTATAACCTAAAAATAAAAAAGATATACGACATTTTGCACCGCATTACTAAATTAAAACAGGACAGATGTAATTATACCTATTTTGTAAATTGCAAATTTAGTGTCTTAATTCTCCTCCAAAATATATTCAGAGATTCTAGTTTATAGATAAACTTAATGTTTACTTCAGGCCTTTACGAGTAAATAATGTCATTACAGAATAATAAAAGGTGGAAATAGTACAACGTTTTTTTTTGTGTGAAACTATGTCTTATTTATAAAACTGGTGAATAATAGATGGCATCCAGTGCTTAAAATGATTAAAAATTTAACAGCGACTGTGCGATGAACCTAACAACTTCCAATTTATTGGCATTTTTTCAAACATTATTCTGTGAAATACATTATTACTTGTTAAAATACTTACTATACTTACTAATCTATAATTACTTTCTTTATAAGAAATATTCCCGTCATAATATGCAGCTTAAATAATAAATAAAACACAGAACTCATAACCTAACCTCAAAGTTGTTGCACATTTGAGATTGTCCTTGTCAACGTTGTTGTAATTTTTATTTCTCTTTATTAAACTATTTTTGAACACCATCATAATTGATTTTTATTTATATAGAATCATTTTTAAAAGTATTTAGCCAAATATTGCATTAATAAAAATGTCAGTGTTGCCAGATGTCGAAAGTAAATATTCTTTTTTCAGGTGTACAAACCTTCAAAAAACAAGAACATTAATAATCTAAAAATATTAACAAGCATCAAAACCAGGTCAAATATTGGAGTTAGCAAGAAGTGGGTTTTTTTTGTGTTTTAGTAGTGATGTATATTTTCCGGAAAATTATGAATTAGAAAATTGGGGAAAAGCTAAAGCCAATCGATCACAAATATTTATTTTATAAATTTGAGGTTATTAGAATTTAAATTTTAGAAAAAAGTAATTATTAATGCCTTGTTGTTGCACATTAAACACGTTTTCGGGAATTTAACTCATATTTCTGATCTGATCATACAAGTTACATGACAGAGTTGTTTGAGTTAACTTGGTTTATTAAAGACGGTTGCGCGATCACTACGAAATCTGCCTTTTAACATTTGTAAAAAATAATTGTGAAAGTGATGAAGATAACATCGAGGAAATAGAAAGCACCCGTGTTTTGCAAAGAATAAAGAATAATACGCAAGGCATTATTAATTACTTTTATCTAAAATTTAAACTCTGCTAACCTCAAACTTATAAAACTGATGTTTAAACTTGTCAAATTTGCGTCTCTAGCGGAGAGAAAATCATTATTGAGCTCAATTTTTGGTTTGGTATCGGTACTTTCACTTCAACGCATCAACTGACTTTGGAGAAAACCATAATCGTTGCGATCTCTATTGGAAATTTGAAAAACTAGTTTTGAGGATGATCATCAGGTGGTTACATTGTTGCCATAACAGTAGCATATATCGTCAGAAACAATCATAAATGTTAGAAATCTTCAGATTTGGAGATTTACAGCCAGCTTTGGCAACGTTGGTTATAGCTGAAAATCACCTTTTCTTCCGCCATTTTAATACATTTTAACGAAATTTAGCGCCATCTCTTGTTTGATGATTTTTTCCTACACCTTTACAAAACATATTTTGACGATAAGACGAGTATACTAAAAGCGCAGTGTTGAACAGTTAGAAAGCGATCAGAAAGAAAGCGTATCGCGGCCGCCTTTGAAATAAAGTATGTCGGTGCTTGATATTTTTTGTAATAGTGTGAAGAAACAGCTAA
Organism: Ignelater luminosus; assembly: GCA_011009095.1. Lineage (NCBI taxonomy): Eukaryota > Metazoa > Arthropoda > Insecta > Coleoptera > Elateridae > Ignelater > Ignelater luminosus. The sequence continues at coordinate 119,837 of VTPC01003033.1, read as the reverse complement.
CTTCAAATCATAATCGTGATGGAACAAACATAATATTATCTCTGCACACAAACGGGTAGTGAAATTATTGCGTTTTTAGCATTATACTATGCTTTGATATCTGTGACTTAAAAGTCATCTTTTTGTCTCTATCTAAAAAATGTACAGACGTATGTTTGATCTATCAGAATTAGGATTCAAAGTGAGGTGCTTCATAATTTTATTTGTTCATTATACTTTAAACACCAAAATTACTAAGAGTTGCAATGAAAAATAGAATAATACCCGGCCTCGCCTGGAAAGCAGGGAAAACTTGGAAAAGTCAGGGAAAACGTTTAATACGATAAATGTTATGAAATTATGGAAATTAATGGGAATTTAATGGATTTTCTCTGGAACAGCAGCAAAAATACCTACGTCGTCAGCAGCACCAGCTCAAGACGTTAGGCGTCTTAGGATTCTCTATCATGTCATTTTTGTAGTCCTCACTTGTTTGGTTTGGAGCACGAAAGGGATCCCCATGTCTGTTCCGGATCTCTCGAGGGAATCCCTCATCGACCGCCACGGCAGAGGCACGAGAATAATTTTTGCTTAAAGGCGCTGACATGCTTTGAACTGGCTTTGGTCGTTAATAAAAACAGGATGATTCTTGAGGTGGTTTTTTTAAATTTTAATTGTCCAAATCTGAATTTAGCAAATATGCTGTTGGGGAAAGCCATAAACCAACAGGGATACGTTCTGATTCCGAGTGTTTCGCCAAGGTGAAGTGTATGAATCAGAGTGTCGAGACTAACTTTGAATCATTATTTCTGTAAAAGTAATAATCACCGAATCTAGAAAGTTTTTTTGCAATGAGTGAAGAATCTACAATTTAATAATAAATTATTTTTCAACTTCTTAAAACACTTAAAAAAAATCTCCAGAATAAAGGAAAAATCTTCATATCTGGCAACACTGGATTTATTTCCACAAGTGCGCTTTGTACGGTACATTTTTGACGAAATTTAAAAAATTTCGAATCTAAATTCGTACATTATATCTGTCTGTCTGTCTCGAATACTTTTCGAGATAATACGATTATGAAATTTAAATTTTTATGTCTGGAGTAGTTCTCGAGATATTCGATTTTGTTTTTAAATTTTGTTTTGATTATGCTTGCATTTTCACTGGTTTTATTATAAAGTTCAGAGTTTAAGCCATGATGTAACAGTGTGAATTGGACTTTTCAATCAAAGTTACCAAATCAAACTTTTAGGTTAAGTATCTGTCATGTAAATGTCAAGAAATTTTAACAGAAAAGTATTATTTATAAAAGAATCATGTTAGAATATTCTCTATTGTTATTTTATTCTTAATTATTACCACCTAAACAAAACCTACTTTAAATTCTATGACAAGAAATGAAGTATATTTTGTAGTTAAGAAGTAACATAACCTTTTACACAGATTTTCTTAAAAACTAATTTTAAGTTTATTGCTATCTAAAGCATTGTATTTGACTAATTTTTAATGGAAAAAACTTTTTTTAGATAACAAGATAACAAATCTGTTGCCTGGAGTAAATATTAAATGTGGTATTAGTCTGATTAATATTCATATTTATAGTACTCAACTTGATACACCTTCCACATTAATTTAGTGCTCCTATCATTATTTTTTGTTAATTTTGCATATTATTAATAAATTGTAAATAAACCAATTCGTACATCTTCGCGGTAATAGAAAATTCGCCCAATTTCTTTAATTTATACCAGAAATTGGTTAACAAAATTTTGCCATTAATGAATAAAAAAAAGGAAAGATTTTAAACTGAATTGATGGTAAATGAACAGCTTTCAGAACTTACAAAACTGTGGCTTTGCATTTCTTTTTTAAATAAATGAAACTCAATATTTGGCTTCCACCATTTATTAATGAAAGATAAATATTGAGTTTCATTTATCTACCTAATTATAACTCGCTAGAATGGAGAATGTTAACAAGATTCCTTTTTCTTTTAGAATTTCGCAGTTCTTTAGAAATAAATATTAGTTTGACATTTTATTTGCTTTTTCAAAATTATTTTCATCTTAGTTTATTATAACTATAAATTTTACATGGTGATAATTTTGTTATAAGAATTGATATTATCAACCTTATTGCTAAATTTATATGATCATTTAATACAGGAAATGTCAGGATTGTTATGAAAAATTGAATAAAAATAAAGCATGTTCTAATTTGAAACTAATTTTGCAATTTGGTAATAAGCAATTAATGGTAATTACTTGCCAGTCTTGGTTGTTTTGTTGGCGATATTGCATAAATATAACAACTTCGAGGTTTGATTAAAATTTGTATGTATCAATTTTGACCTGTATCTATAATCCATGGCCAGCCGAGGTTTTTTTTTTTACTGAATAGAATTTAATAGAAAGTAAAAAAAATGAAAATTGATTAATTGTTTTAGAAACTGTGTTTACATAAAAATTGTACTTTAGATTTTGTCGGTAGGTTTATAAAGGCTTCTTTATCAGGATTTAAGTCATCGCAACTAACCCAACAATAATATCTGATCTAAAATTTAAAAAATGCTGAAGTGTATATGACATCATTTCGTCAAATAAACTTAGATAAATATAGAATGATTAATATTACAAAAATAGACAACCTGAAACCTATATCATGTTGGTTTAATTATAAATAATTCCTTTTAAATTATACAAGTCCTCAACATTGGATTACACAGCAAATAACTTCTTTCATTCATACAGCTTAAAAATACTTATGTAGTCCAGTATGTAAAATTATTTCTATTCGTCACTGTATTTTCCTTATTTAATCAAGCATGATTCACTTAAATTTAACTCAATTGGTTAAATTCACTTTTTCTCAATCCTTTTTAAACTTGAAAAATTCAAGTACTAGAACTTTTTTTTTTAACTCATGTTTTGACCTACAAAACGGATTTATATAATGGGCACAAAATAATATTAAATGGCCTGTAACAGGTTGAATGTTATCTGATGGATTAAGGTTCACTGGAAATGACCACACAGCTTAATAATTTATTCATTTTCTATATACCTTCCCTTCGTGTGGGCTTTCCGATTGAAATTTGGCTTTTTAAAAATTAATAACGAGAATGGACTGCCAAATGTAATGAATTTTATATGTACCACTCGAAAGGTTCTTTTTGGAGAGGGTTATCTTCCTCACATCACCCAAAAGGAAGCCTCTTTTTTTTTTAACTGAAGTTGGCCTAGTTTTGAATCAATACAGAACAACAATACATTTGTTTCTGATGCACCTATATACAACTTGAAGATAATTAATTCTTTTGTTTTATTGTTAAATGAAATGTATATTTACTTGATTAAATTTTGCATGTTTTTGTAGTAAATATAAATTAAAAGTTAGCTTAGGATACGATATTGATTTTTTCTTGTGTTACATTTACATAATACTATATTGTGCTTCTAAATAAACATTTGTAGATTGTAATGATTTATAATTTTCTTTCTTAATTACAATTATATTTTGTTATAGCTCTTTGTTCTTTTCTTGTTTGGACTTAAATAAAATAAGCCAAAAACCAATACATCTACTTCAGTCTATTTGTTAAATAAACAAAAATTATTGATTGTCGCATATTAAAGCAAAATGCAAATATTTCAAGATTACATTGACTACCGTGCCTTTTTTTTGTTTAGTGATGAGTGTTTACCATAGATTTGATTTTATTGATGGATTTAATTATAGAATCGGGGCAATGAGTTGTTGGCCTTAAGCATTAAAGCAAAACTAAGTTGTTAAAACTTAATAGTTGTAGTTGTGGGAAGTTTTCAGTTTTACTACGTGTTTACACTTCAAGTTGCAATATACATAACATAAAAATATAGATATAATGAACACTACAAACAGTTTATGTATAGCATGTAATTCAAATACAGAAATATATAATCTTAAGACATTTCTTGGAAAATTGGAAATTCGAATTTAGTTGAGATGCAGATGATGCCATGTACAAGCTTGTAGTTTATGATATTACCATTTCTCTCTCATAGTAAGTGGGTATAACTGTGACAACACACAATTATTATCATTATAAATGGTTCCTTATGGACTGATGACCTTCGAAGGAAGTACATATAAGGTTTGTTTGTTTGTTTGATGGTAAAACTAGGTTGTAATTGCAACCCAGCAGTTTCCACAAATTAGATCAAGCAAGTACCACAAAAACTAATGTGAAAAGTAGCAAAGCATTGACATAATACATAATTTCGGTCAGTACTTTAAACACAGCCAAGAAAATGATTGCGCAAGTGATATTTGTGTTATTCTAACCTAACCTTAATCTAACGTATAAACCAACAACATAGTATTTTATTAAATTGTTTAAACAAAACATTTTGAAGAATCCAAGGAATATTATTCAGCTCCACACACACTTTTCAGTTATTTGATCGATAAATTCTTCCAAATTGTTCACAAGTGTTTTTAAAAATAAAGTTTTTCAGATAAGGCCACACAAAAAAATCTAAAATGGTCAAATTGCAAAAACGTGGAGAGTGTGGTGTTTAAGTATTCTTGCTTAATGTATTGTCAAAAAACTTAAAAATTGAATTGTCTCATGCGTAGTCTGCTCCATAGCACCATCCTGTTGGAAGAATCCTTATTAAAATTCATCATCTAACTGATTGATAAACTGTTGGAGAATTTCATTACGATATCTTTGTGCAGTAAGGAAAAATATAGATCTTATCAATCTATCCAAATGCCTATTTTTTGTGGATGTTATGTAGTTTTGACAAAAACATGTGAATTCTCTGCTGACCATGTTCACATATTTTGTGAGTTGATATATTAAAAAAGGTAGAACCAGACTTCGTCAGAGAAGAAACTTCTATGTAACAAATCATCATTATGTATATGGTTTATAAACCATTGACAAAATTGCACTCTCTGTGGAGAATTGATGGGCAAGAACTCATGAAAAGCGGTTAACTTATAAGGATACATGTTGAAATCCTGTTTCAAAAGTAATTGGTACATGCCATAAACCATATTGGTTTGCTGGAAAATTCTTCGAATCAAAGTCTGACGAGTTTCAGTCACAATTTCATGAACTCCTGCAATATTTTTTGGGGTTCGTCTTGGGGGATGAGAACTTCCTGGTTTTTGTTGGACACTACCTGTTTTCCTGAATAATTCAACAGAATATTTCAGCATATAGTGGAAAAGCAAGTCTGGATAGTCAAGAATAGAGTACCTCCAGTGGAGGTCTTCTACTCACTGTTTATTTTTGTTCTAGTGCAAAAGTAACATTCTAAAATGTATGCTTTTTGTTGCGTTGTAAATGGCAATATTTAAAAAAATGTAATTTAATTAATAAATTAACTAATTATTATTAAACTCTGCCAATAATCAAATTTGAAGTCAACTTTTCAATTTAAAATTTGAACTTTCTATTTACAATCTGTCACTCGTTTGGCTGTGTCTAAAGTACCGCCCTAACGTGATGTTTAGCCACGGACTACACCCCATGTGAATCTACATCAAAATATGGTTGATTAAAATTTTTTAAATCTCACGATTTAATTTCTAATTAAGAATGGTAAAGATGCTTTTCACAGATATTTTCCTAGCAGCAACAATGCGGTATTGCTATTGCAATATCTTTTTATAGATTCTGCTTTGAAGAATTAACAATAATAAGAAGCAGAGTACAGTGGAATTAAGAAATGAAACACAAATATGTTGGAATGTTTTTTTTTTTTTTTTACTCAAATTACAAATAATTGTAACTCTTTCGTCTTCTTTTGATATAAAATAACTTTAAGAAACTTTTAAGAAATGAAACAAATATGTTTGAATGTTTTTTTTTTACTCAAATTGCAAATAATTGTAACCCTTTTGTCTTCTTTTGATATAAAATAGCAAAAAATAACTTTATGATGGCCCCAGAAACCTGGTAAGCACAATTTAAAACACATGAAAAAAGGAGTTTCTTGCCCCATCCTGTAACTCAGGTTGCCTAACTTGGCTCAACAACAAACTTGAATTGACATTATCAGTCCATACAGTTATATAGGTTTGTTCATTTGCATTGCATTAAGTTCAGTTTGATGTCACAAGTTCACTAAAGTTCATGCTAGTGTCAAGAATGTTGCCCAGTGCTAACGAACGATTTTAGTGCAAGAATAAGAGATAACCTGTGAATTATAGATGTACCGTAGAGCTGTTAAGTAAATGTCATGCTCTACGCGAAATGTATGAGAAGAGGACAGGTATCACGTGATTTGCTAGCCAAACGCAACAAAGACTTGAGAGATTGGTGTTCTCTAGTATGATTAAGGTTAGGAAAGTTGTTCAGAATGAGGCATAAAAGAAAGAATGAATAGACAGTGCATAACTCATGAAATACATTTATTTACCAAATAAATACTATATACAAATAAAGCTCAAGCTTTTTAGATGTGTCTCCATGGTCACTTGATGACGATTGATAAAGCATCTTTTATTGCCAAAATATCATTCATGTTATAAGCACGGGCCATTGTTTTCTACATGAATTTGACTGCTGCATTTAACTTAACCTAACAATCACAAAAGTAGAAATATCTGTCATGTAATAGCTGCTCTGAATTACTAACCGAACGTGTTTTATTACTCTTAAAACAATCGCGGAGCACTCCGAGTGACCAGCTGAACACTCTTTAACTGTTGTTTTTTTGTTGGGGAAAACTACAGTCACTCTAGAAAAACACGATTGTCGCGACCTCTATTAGAAATTTAAAGGACTGGTTTGAAGGTGATCACCGAGTGATCACATTGTTGCCACTAAAGCATATCGTTAGAAAAAATCTTAAATCTTATTTATAAATCCGTCTTCCACTGTTTTGATACATTTTGACGAAATTTAGCCCTATCTCTTGATTGATGATTTTTTTCCCCCTATAATACCTATCATTGTAAAGATTTCCTGATTTGTGTTATAGTGTAAAAAAGGATGTATTAACATAATTTTTAAAATACATTTTTGTGGAGACTCGCCATTATTCTGTGTAAAAATGTTTTGGTTATAGAGAAGGCAGTGTGATTCACCAGCGCAGAAACACAAGTTTGGTCAAGTTCATTTTGCGTTCCAACAGATGTTGTCGCTCTGTGCAAATTGCCAATACTAAAAAACAAACATGTTTGGTGTTTTTCTGTTTCTGCCTTCATTTGTTACCAGTGATAATATCATGTGTCAAGTGTCGAGGTTAAGTTAAATGTCAAATCCATAACTTATTATAGTTAACTTTGTCTTATTTTAATTTTGATTTGACAGTGACGTAACGGTGTCTCAGGCAAAGACATTGCAGCTTATTGGTAGAGCTGTGCAATGTTGTCACATTTTCTAGCATACTCACAGTTTCAATCTTAAAAAGATTGATATGATTTAACTTTTCGTGTAATTTCTCACAAACGGCGTGGTCATACCTTCTGAATTTTTATCATGTAATTTCTGAAATACCTCTTGTGTTATATGAATGATCTTTATTAGCTCATTTGAATGTAGTTTCAAGCATAATCGCCATAAGAAACCATGTATAAAACTGCAACTTTGACCTGAGATAACTCAGAAACTAGCTGGTCAAAAAATTTAAAATGTTACATAAAGCGTAGTTCATATTGGTCTAATTGTTTTCAGTTAGCTAGCTAACTTCCCTTAAATATAATCTATTGAGGAAAATAGCGAAATAAAGACTGATAGAGAATCTCCAGATTTATGTGTATTATTGAAGCAGACAATCATATTCCTGTAAAATAACATAACATTATTGACAATTACACTTAACCTTAAAGATTGTGTTGTTTTGTACGATATCACTTCCTTTTTTTTTAATTATAAATGTTTTCTTGCTATTTAAAAAAATTAGATTAAATCTAAAATATAGGCAATGGTAGTATTTATGCAACAGTAAAAGTGTCACTGTTAGGTGATGTCAAAACTTGAATTTTGAATTTTTCGCAACTATCTCAAAAATGACTTACAAAATTCTTATCATGCCATTTTCGTTGGTGAACTATATTATTTTTGCTAATATCAACAAATTCATCGTAAATTCATAAGAAAATATTTGATTTTTCTTTTTAAGATGAGGTTATGGTGATGTTTATTTTGAGGCCCAATTTTAGGTTAGGAACTTTCATTTGTGTTCTATATGTTAATAAATTTAATTTAGCTACTGTAATTCTATTTGAATGCCGATTTGATAATAATTACTGTTAATCATACATTAGTAGGTAATATTAGTTTCATGTGCTACTTGAAATTCAACATTTAAATTGCCGATCTTATTTAATAAAGAATGAAAGTGAATTTAGCCGTACTATTTTTTTCTTTAGTTGATTAGAATTATCTACTTTTCCAGTAGCACAGCTTACTTTTGACTTTAGAAAAGGTGCTTGTTCCCTTTATGTCCACTTTTCTGTTGGTTAAATATGAGTGGTTTAGTATAGAAATCTTCTTGAGATTCTATTACCTGTAAATGCTATTGCACACTATTATTATTACTATTAAAAAATAATATTAAAATTTTTATTACAGGGCAAGGTATATTTATTTGACAAAGTTTTCAAACCTAATGCGACACAAGAAAAAGTATATAATGAAGCGGCGAAAAGTATCGTATCCGACGTTTTGGCCGGCTACAACGGCACCATATTTGCATACGGACAAACTTCTTCTGGCAAAACACATACCATGGAAGGTATCATAGGTAAGAATAAACCTCTGCATATTTCGTTATAGTTTACTAACCGTTTTTCTTTTTATCTCAATCAAGGTGATCCTGCTAAACAGGGTATCATTCCTCGTATCGTTAACGACATATTCAATCACATCTATGCAATGGAAGAAAATTTAGAATTCCACATTAAAGTATCGTATTTTGAAATTTACATGGACAAAATTAGAGATTTACTTGACGGTTTGTATTACCCACAGTTAATTGTATTTCTAAATAAAAAATTATAATTTGTTGAATTTCAGTCTCTAAAGTTAATCTAAGTGTCCATGAAGACAAAAACAGAGTTCCATATGTAAAAGGTGCAACAGAAAGGTTTGTCTCAAGTCCGGAAGAAGTATTTGAATCTATTGAAGAAGGAAAATCCAATCGACATATTGCAGTAACAAGTAAGTTATCAGCTTTAAAATAATCCATTGATTATTACTTAAAAATATCAATTGTAAATTTACAGATATGAATGAACATTCGTCACGTTCTCATTCTGTGTTCCTAATTAATGTTAAACAGGAAAATCTAGAAAATCAGAAGAAATTGTCTGGAAAATTATATCTTGTAGATTTAGCCGGTTCAGAAAAGGTCTCAAAAACTGGTGCAGAAGGTAAACACATAAAGTATTCATTCAGTTTAATATTTCTGATTAATACGTTTTTCTTTTCGATTTTTAGGCACAGTATTAGATGAAGCCAAAAACATCAACAAATCTTTATCGGCCCTCGGAAATGTAATTAGTGCATTAGCAGATGGAAACAAAACACATATACCATATCGAGATTCTAAACTCACTCGTATTCTACAAGAGTCTCTAGGAGGAAATGCTAGGACTACAATAGTTATTTGTTGTTCACCCGCTAGCTTTAATGAATCTGAAACAAAATCTACCTTAGAATTCGGCAAACGGTATTTATTTCAGTGTATCAGTTGTAATATTTATTATTCTAATGTTGGCGTAATTCTATTAGAGCCAAGACTGTTAAGAATGTTGTATGTGTCAATGAAGAACTTACAGCTGAAGAATGGAAGAGGCGTTATGAAAAAGAAAAAGAGAAAGTGGCACGTCTTAAAGGCAGAGTCGAGAAACTTGAAACAGAACTCAATCGTTGGCGTTCTGGAGAGACTGTTAAGGTTGAAGAACAAGTTAATTTGCTAGACGATGCCACTACACCAGTTGCAGCAATGGAAGAAAGTACAGTCGAAACTAATAGTCTGGGTATGATTTATTGAAAATTGTAGATTTAGAATAAATTTGTTAATTTTCATTTAACGTGCAGGCCCAATGCCAGCAACACCAGCTTTAATGATTGGCTCAACAATGAGTAGTGAAGAAAGACAGAAATTAGAACAAGAAAGAGAAAGACTATATCAGCAATTAGATGAAAAGGATGAAGAAATCAATCAACAGAGTCAGTATGTAGAAAAATTGAAGGAACAAATTTTGGAACAAGACGAATTAATTGCAAGCACACGACGAGATTATGAAACTCTTCAAGGTGAAATGAATCGCATACAGCAAGAGAATGAATCTGCTAAAGAAGAAGTCAAAGAAGTGCTACAAGCTTTAGAAGAATTAGCCGTTAATTACGATCAGAAATCACAAGAAGTGGATGCTAAGAATAAAGAGGTAAGTGATATTATGAAGTTTTGATCTAGAAAGTGAGAAGGGAGGCTAAATTGATTTAAACTAAATTTACTAGAATATTAAGAAAATTGAGTCACTAGTTAGAAATCCGGAATCCTGGGTTCAAACCCCTCTAGCTCCAAAAAAAGCAACTTGATAATCCTTTGATGTTAGGTTAGCTGTGAAGGGGTTACTGTTATTATTTTAACAAGAGAAAGCTTTTAAATGTATTTTTGTAAGTAAAGTAAAAAGTAAGTGTTTACAAAAAATTTTACTTCCTCTCACTGTCAGTATTGATTGATTGTCTGTTTTTTGTTCCCTACAGGTTGTTGTCTTGTTTCCCTTTAGATGTTCAAATTTATTTAATATTGCTTTACTAGCTTTACGTTTTTTTCCCTTGTAAAAATTCACTTGAACTATCCGCTCACCAGTTTCATTTTACATATTTTGCTAATTGTTTATTCTAACCTTGTACACATGAGTGATTAGGTTTTTCTAATGGAATCTAATAAACAAACAAAATGAAATGTTTTGATATTTGATCAACAGGCCCAGAAATGGCCTTCTTAAGGCGTTATTACCAAAGCCAGTTGATTGTGATACAAAGTACACCGACACCAAACAAAAACCAATCGCAAATTGGGTTCAATAATAATTTTCCGTCCCGCTAGAAGTGCTGTTATTTGATGTTAAATTTGACAAGTTTATACGTCAGTTTATAGGTTTGAGGTTATTAAAATTTAAATTTTAGATAAAAGTAATTATAAATGCCTTGTTTTTGTGTATTATTCATGATCCTTAGCAAAGTTTGTATGAGCATGAGTATTTTCTATGTCCTAGATGTCATTTTCATCACTTTCACAATTATTTTTTATAAATTGCTGTAAAAATGATTTTGTAGTGGTTGCGTAACCATTTTTCAAATAAGCTGTGTTAACCCAAATAACTCTGCCATGTAATCAGATCGGAAATAAAGAGTTAAATCTCCAAAAACGTGTTCAATATGCAATAGGCATTTTTAAAATTACTTTTTCTGAAATTTAAATTTTAATAACCTCAAACTTATAAACTTGTCAAATGCCTCTGGTGGAGAGAAAATCGTGATTGAGCTCAATCTGCGATCGTTTTTTGTTCGGTGTCGGTACTTTGCATTACAATCAACTGGCTTTGGTTATTACCGGCTAGACAAGAAATTATAGCAAAAAACCATTGTAGAGCATGTATAAGTTGAAATATTAAAGATAAAAACATTCTTTGATTTCTACACTTGATTGTAATACACAGAAGAAAATTGAATTAAATTTGTTAGATAATAAACGAAAAATATTTACGGAACCGTTTTTTTTATGTTTTTAAAATTTTAATGTATACAAGTCTTAAAACAGTTTTCCACATTAATTTCTCGTCTAATCAGTAATAACGGTTGACGAGATTTATATACCTATAATATTTTATGAGATACTGTTGAACACCCAAAATATTTCTATGTCGCTGTCAGCATTGACATTTGTATGACTTTATGCAACTGGCATTAGGTCTTCAGAATAATATAAAATAATGGAGAATTAGTTAAGCAAGATACCCATGCAATGAATGATGTGAACAATAGTATTTAAATTGAATGCCAACTTAATTCTGGGCAAACTTAGCTTATCTTTGTTGTTAAGTATACAGAATCCACTTGGTGATACTTTTGGAATGTTCATTACATGTTTTCAAATCTTGTCAAAATCTGCAAAAGTCTGCAAAATGGTGAATGGCAATATGATTAATTTAGACAACATCTTCCTTTGGTTGTATGTAAAATATGTTTGATAATATGAAACAGCATGTAAAATGAACAACACATTCAACAATCATTGTAACCTTTAAATCTTTGTTAATCTTATAATCTGTAACACCATGAAATAATCTAGAAAATATTACATCATTACAAAGCCTTTCATTTATAAAAAATGAAATTTTTTCTGTTAGATTTATCTCTAAAAGTCTAAAATATAATAATTGGACAATTTGGGCCACTTCAAGCAGATCAGCTGGCAACATAACACTTTGAAAAAATGGCAACACTGGCGGTTGGGGTGGAATGCCTCGCTTATATTGTCATTTCGTTTCTTCTTCAGTGTTATTGAAACTGTTGAGAGCAATTTTTGATATCTTTGCTAGCTCTCATTGTAACTTTTCAAATTGACATCCTGTATGCAACAATGTTGGCAATAACAACAAATTGGTAGAAGCTGAGTTCACATAAAGTATGTTTTTATATTGTCCCAAATTGAGTAGGATAGTATGGGTAACTTTTTTATTATTATAGTTAGAAAATCAATAAATTAATCATGTAAAAATCCAATATGGCGCCAAAAAAAAAAAAGAAAGTTGCCATTAATATGTCGGAATCCGCCATTTGAATTTTTTGGCATCATTTTTAAGTGTATCTCATCGAAGCGAGCAACTTTCATATTAAAACTTTTTACATAACTTTTTAAATTACTGAGATATTTGACTTTTCAGAAAACTACGATTATTCCTTTTTTGGAATAATTGCTAATCGGTTATGAATTTTAAACTTTTCTAACCTAAATCTGAATCAGCATACAAAATTGCACATTTCCCATTTAACCAAAGCTCTAACTAATAACAAGAATGTTACCCATGCTATCCTACTCAGTTTGGGACACCCTGTATAGGCTCCGATAGTAATTATACAATACACTATAAATGTCCTGAATTTGAACTATCGTTTTAAGCTTAGCCATGTAAAGCTTTGTTATTGTTAATACGTTTTTGGTTGCATAAAGCATACTTACTTAATCAAATAGTCCAGCTAATCACACGATTGATCAATCAGATCTGCTGATCCTGTGATTAACTTGATTGTTTGATTAAATATGCTTAATGCAATCAGGCCTTAAAGTTTTTAATTTTCATATCCAAAAATGTGCTATTCGCTCTCTAGTACAAGATACATGTCAACTTTTAGAATAACAGAACATGACATTAGCTATCACTTATTAAACAGTCAAATTTTGTATGAATTTGCTAACTGAAAGAAGCATTCTTTATGAGAATTGTTCAATTCACACTGTATATTTTCCTTTCCAAAGGCGACTCAAATTTATTTAACCATTATATTGTACCCAAAAATTTAAGCAGGAAGCAGCAATAACTGACTGATTGAGGGATGTTTTTAAATCCTTTTTAAGCACTCCTACTTTGTTTTAAGTGTTCTACGTATTCATCACCATTATAGAAATATAAATGTCATGTTTTAATGTTGCATTACCCTGCTTTAATTGTTGCATTGAACATTTATCCCCCATGAATTGAATATGTTTCATAGATATTAAAACTCCTTCTCCACTTTATATTCTAATTAAATTTTTTTTTTCTCATAACAGTACCTATTTACTGTGCTTTTAAAGTAGTTTGTGTTGAATATATTGTTCTCCCCTGCACACCTATGTAGTTTTATAAAATGCAAATTCTTTTTCTTTTTTCGGCTTACAGGACCGTGCTAAGGTGAGAGTTTCTTGTCTTGTGATTGATTGCCGTGATGAAATAGAATTCATCTGTGTGTTTGTAGAGTATATATCGTGGTGTAGTAGATTGTTTATACATATTTGTTTATATTTTTATTTATTTACTTAATAAAAAAATGTGTCACACTACATCTGCACATTTATTAAAAACATTTTAGTAATATTCATCCTGTAAATAAATTTGTATTCCTTCTCACTTAACCATGAATATTAATAAATTAAGGTGGCACTTTTGATATGGCATTTTGCAAATAAAATTCTTAAATTATAGATGGAATCCTTATCTGAAGAATTAATGCAAAAACAGACCACTTTAAACACAACAGCATCCGAATTACAACAATTGAAAGATATGAGCACTCATCAGAAGAAACGGATAAGTGATATGCTTACGAATCTTCTAAAAGAACTGGGAGAAATCGGTGCTACAATTGGTGGTGAAGGTGCTGACCTTAAAGTATCTAATGATGCTGCAAAATTAGAAGAAGAATTCACTGTAGCTAGATTATACATTTCACGTATGAAGAGCGAAGTTACTAACTTAACACAACGTCTCCACGAATTAGAAGGTTCTCAACAAGATAGTAATCGTAAAGTAACAGAATACGAACGCGAATTAAGCGAATGTCGCCTATTGATCTCACAACATGAAGCTAGAATGAAAAGCCTACAAGAATCGATGCGCGAGGCCGAGAATAAGAAGCGCAGTTTAGAAGAAAGTCTCGATGCTTTGAGGGAAGAATGTGCTAAATTAAAAGCTGCCGAACAGGTTTGAATCTACTTTATAAATCTTTCGAGTTTTAAATGCTAATAATTGTGTTTTCTTTTATAGGTTTCGAGTGTTAGTGAAAGTGAAAAGAAAGAAGCTGCTCAATTGCGTGTTGCTCTAGAACAACAAATGGATCAATTACGTGATGTACATCAAAAACAGGTTGCTGCTTTACGTGATGAAATTGCAGAAAAGCAACAACTCATCAACGACATCAAAGAGTAAGTAAAATATTGAACCTTATCATAATAGACTATTTTTGCTACAACCTGATGTGATTTTATTTATTATTAATGATGCATTTTTCAATTTATTCTTGTTCTATTTCAGTTCTAATCAGAAATTAACATTGGCTCAGCAGCAACTACAAGCAGACTATGAGAAAGTCAAGGCAGAAGAGACGGAGAAGTCCAACAAGTTACAGGAACTCATGTCAGTAGACAATTTGTCTTGTAAAAAACGCTCAATCCCGTGCTCCGACAATAAATCCTTAAAATCCCCAACTAATTATGTTCCTTCTCCTGTTTATATCACGCCCCCGAAAGCCGAGACATGGGCAAAATTCATGCCGTACAAAGATGAATGCACAAAAGAAAAATCGGTACCAAAAAGTATTAAAAAATCTGACAAAAACGAACTTAATCAATTAACAAAGACCATTAATATTAATACTAATAATAATAATAGTCAGTGTACAATGTCCATATTTCACATTCACAATTTTCATTTGCATTTATTTATTTCTTTAACGCTACTTCTAGTTACACATAAGTGCCCTACGTATGTTATAGTCGATTAAGGATAATAACTATAACTTAAACTATTGTGATTTTGCATAACTAGTCATATTTATGATTATTTTCATTTTGTTTTTGTTTTAATTTATTTCATTTTCATATTGTTTATTATTTATTAATTCTTTCATACTGAAAGATCGTTTTTCTTTATGTTGCCACATTGTCGCGGTATTGAGTGTAAGTATTAAGATATTTTAACATTCTAAAATCCATTCCTTCTAGTCGTCACAATCCTGTGATATTTTTTTATATTTATTTTTTAACGTCACATCACACCACGGTTTGGTTAAGTTTTATTTGTATATAATATATTTAAAAAAGTGGAAATAATGATTCGTAAACAAGAGGTTTGTTTAGCATTTTTTTTTCCTTCAAATGTTTTATGAAGCCACCGATTCTTTTCTGAAAGAGCACTTTTATTTTCATTTTTAATTTTCAATTGAAATCTTATATAAACGATATTAAATTTTTTTGATATTTGATTTTGTTTTTACTTTCTTTTTTTTACTTGTACAGTGTATAGAAGTTATTAGCTATGAAAATTTTATATAATCGTTGTTGCATCAATTTTAAGAATAAATTATTTTTAGATCAATTGTTACTGTTGTGATATTTAAGTAATCAAAAGTAGTAGTGTGAAGTATTTTAAAGTGATCTCTGCTATTGTTTATGAATTTAGGAAAAGAAATGCTTTTAATGGATTCAACAATAATAAATTGTAAATTTATGTAAGAGGCAATAATAGACGTGTATATAAATTGACTGATCTTTAGTAATTTCATTCCCTTTACGTTTATATACTATTATTATCTTTTATGTTTTGTTTTTTTTTGTATATAAAATCCTTGTTTCAAATTCATTGCAATAAGTAAAATAAAGCCTAACCAAAAATCCGTGAGCGTGATGTGGCATAATGCTGAACTGGCTGTGTTGTGCAGTTCCACTAATGAGCGTCGTGAGCAAGCAAGAAAGGATCTCAAAGGGCTAGAGGATACTGTTGCTAAAGAACTTCAAACGCTTCACAATCTGCGGAAACTTTTTGTACAGGACTTGCAGGTAACATTTTTGATTGTCAAGATCCAAAATAAAATTTAAATAATTTATTGTATTTAGGCTCGTATAAAAAAGGCTATTACATCAGATGACAATGAAGAAGATGGTGGATCTTTAGCACAAAAACAGAAAATTTCGTTCTTAGAAAACAACCTCGATCAATTGACCAAGGTGCACAAACAATTGGTACGCGACAATGCCGATTTACGATGCGAGTTACCCAAATTAGAAAAACGACTTCGTGCTACCATGGAACGAGTTAAAGCTCTTGAATCAGCTCTTAAAGAAGCGAAAGAAGGTGCAATGAGGGATCGCAAGAGGTAATTTCGTATGAGGATTTTGCTTTTTTTTCAATGTGAAAATAAAACAATTTACCATTTAAAATTTAGGTATCAATATGAAGTTGATCGTATCAAAGAAGCGGTCCGACAGAAGAATCTTGCAAGACGTGGGCCTGTCGCGCAGATAGCAAAACCAATCCGTGCAGGCCAACAGCATCATGCTATCATTGGTGGAGGTGGTTCAGTACGTCCCATTCCAAAGGCTATTAATAATGAGGACGCTCAAAAGCGTAAGACCATCATTGTAGGAGGAAATAAAGGTTAGAATGTGTTTGTTATTTTAATTTTTATTGTAAAGAATAAAGAAAATGAATTGAAATCGATGGTAATCTTAAATCAGGTTATTGTAAAACTTTTATAAGAATGCAAGTTTTGCATTACTATGACAATTGAAAATAAATAACAAAATAATAAATTAATAAATGATGTGTATTAGTAAAATGAATGTTACTATGAAGTAATGGAGGTTCAGTCCACTGTTTTCACAAAAGCAGAAAGTAAAGTTCTTATGTCATTTATAATGGGGTACTTTCACTATATCAAGAATTTATATTTTACATACTTGATGTTAAAGTAAGGTGGTTTTTCATTGGTGATCTACAGGCTCTAGAAATAAATAATGCTAATTTCTCAATTTTTGCCAAGACACCCTGTCTGAGGTTTTAGTTAAGTCTTGACGGCCATTGAATAATTGGAATTTCTGGCAAATTTGCTCGAGCCACAGATAATAATTTACAAGGTTCAGAGTGACTTTTCATTATGAGATTTCTTGACTTTTCCAGGTTTTTTGTGGCTTTTTGCCACCAAATTCTAGGTTAAAAACCAAAAAACATTCTAGATGTGAATCCAATAATAGCCATTATCACAATTAACTAAGGATTTTCTTTACAGAGATCAGAATACAAAGACAAAAAAATAGCTTTTGGTACATAGCATCAAAACATGTAAGCAAAAATATATGTACACAAGTTCTCATGCAAACAAGATTAACTATTTTTAAATATTTTATTCAGAATTATAACAAAATTTTCTTATAATAAATTCATACAGGGTCGCTAAAAAGTATGGAAACATGCTGCCCCTGCAAAAATGGTAAGAAATAGACAAACGAAATTTGGAGAGCTTAAAATAGATATTTTTTGCCATGTTTTGTGAAGGGAATTAAAAACAAATCTTCAGTTGTTTTTCCATATTGGATTTTTCTTAAATGGAGCACCCTGTATAGGACCCCATATTTTGATAGAGATTTTCAAGACGAATTCAATGATATAAGTGTTGCTATACTTATCTTGAAAGGTTTTGGAGATAATCACTATTCTTTTGTCAAGGGTTTTACTATTAAAAAATAAGGAAACACACTGCTCCTGCAAAAACGATAAGAGATAGACAAATGAGATATTGAAATCTTAAAGTAGGCAATTTTGCCATGTTTTGTGAAGAGAATTAAGAACAAATCTTCAATTGTTTTTTCGTACAGCTACCATCTTAAATTTCTTTAAATGGATCACCCTGTATATGACCCCATATTTCGATAGGGATTTTCAAGGCGAATTAAATAATATAAGGATTGCTATACTTATCGTGAAAGGTTTTGGAGGTAATTACTATTCTTTTGTCAAGGATTTCTTAATTTAAAGGACGAATTCATAATGAGAGCCGTTCCCCCCGATTATTTGCAAAATTCCTTGCGAAGTTTTTAAACAAGATTGTTTTATTGCCAAGAAGTTAATGGTACGCATTTTGAACACTTGTTATAAAATTATATTGTGTTTTTATTATTATCAATTTTCTTTTTTCTTATACCACCATAAATTTAGTTTGCTCCAGTATCGATCTATTATTTTAAATAAGTAGGCTAAGGACAAAATAGTCACACATCGTTTTTTTTTTTTAGTTCCATTGCTTCTGCTGTTTCACAGGTAACTCAATTTTGATAAAAATTAATAGAGAAATCCTCGACAAAAGAATAGCGATTATCTCCAAAACCTTTCAAGATAAGTATAGCAACTCTTATAGTATCGAATTCGTCATTTAAAAAAATTCAATATGGCGGTCGTACGAAAAAACAATTGAAGATTTGTTTTTCATTCCCTACATACAACATGACCAAAACTAGCAATCCTTTATATGAATATACATTACAACAGCAGCACTAAATTTCAAAGTATCCTCCCTTGGCCACCATACAAGCTTTCAGTCTTGTTTCCAGGCTTCGATCACAGTATGCGATCTTATGAAAGAGCGTCCCATTTCTTCACTAATGACTGTTTTAGACTTTCCAAACTTGTGTGAAGCTTTGAGAAGATATTCAGCTCCAATTTGCTATACAAGTCGTAATCTAGTGGATTTAGATCTGGAAAGGCTGAAGGCCAATCTTCCTTTGCAATTAAATCAGGAATTTTCTCTTTCAGACAATTTTGGATCATTTTGGCTCCATGCGAAGAAGCAGAGTCCTGCTAAAACATCCAGTTCTGGCAATTAATTAATAAGCTGGATATAAGTAAAAGTCCGATTATCAATCATTGCTTTGCAAAAAAGATAAAAGTCTAATTTATAAAAATGTATACAGGATGTTAATAAATAATACCAACAAACAGATAAGATAAACTTCTGATAATAAATATTTTTAAATGGAACCTATGTATAGTCAATTCGTCTTGTTACGGAATAATCAGTCTTCAGAAGTTGTGTTGTCATTATTTGCCAAAATATCAAATAAGTTAAAATACATGAATACCAAAATTTGTTTCCCACTATTTATAAACCGTGGAAGACAGATTTTGGCTTTTTTTAATAACCCACTAAAATAGAGTATCTTAGCAAAAAAGAAAAAAAAATTGAATATCTAGTTAGAGGGCTTTACACCTGTCGGGCCATATGGGCCTTTTCAACTTCTCGGCCCTTCGGGTCTATCGAGCCATTTTAATCTTTAGGGCCGTCAGGCCTGTCGAGTCTTTTGGACTTCTCGGTCCTTTGGGTCTATCAGGCTGTTTTGACCTCTTAAGTTCTGCTGGACCTTTTGGACTTCTCGGCTCCTTGAGCTTCTCTCTCGTGACCATTCAGATCTCTCCTACCATTTGGGCCTCTTGGGCTGTTCAGACCTGTCAAGAAGTTATCACAATCTTTTTTGATCGTGTCAAGTTTGTCTCCAGTCAGGCCGAACCTGGAAACGAGGAGGTACAATATGAAAATTGAAGATAAGTTGTGAGTACTGCAGTGTTGCCAGGTATGGGGATTGTCCCCAAATTGGGGATTTTTGAACTGTATGAGGAAATTAGTGAGGATCTCAAAAAAGTAAGGATTTATTGTGGATAAATTAAAAATTTTAATTAAATTTGCAACTTGCAAACCAAGTTCTGTAAATAGTACTGATTGATGTGAAAGGTAGGTCTTCCTATTAGTATTTGTGGTTGAAAAGATTAAGGTTAGATCAACATAGGCAATGTTATTTTCATTACTTTATGACAATTTATATTGGAAATCTGGAAATTGTTAAAAACTGATTGCCATGATGATAGTTTTGAACACGTCTTGAACTTGGGAGAAATGTATAGGATGACCTACCTTTCACAAATAGCAAGGAGTAAGTTATTGCATTTGCAAACATAAAATTGCTGGACAGTTGGCACCACTTGTTTGCAAGCAAGTAATTACTGACAGCGCCTAATTACCACTGCTGGTAGCATGTCAGAGGGATTACAGCTCGTGGACACATGCATTATTTTAAAAATTTTTTTCCTTTTATACCAGTTCCTTGATTTTTTGGGTAGTAAATCCAATATTACCTTCTTTGCCAGCATCTTTATTATATGCTGGAGTACAATCAGTTTCACTTTTGTTACTACTATTCATGGTTTTATTCTGGTTTTGTGGGAAGGGTTTTACAAATTTTTTTAAATAAATATTCAAGTGTTTTATAAACAACAAAAATGCCTTGGAATGGTATAGCACAACGGTATATTTATAATGAAGTATATGGAACATGCCAATACAATTTCAATAAGAGCAAGTGATCCTAAAAAAAGCAACAGAGGTATATTTCTATCTTATTTATTTAGATACCCCTTTCTTTCTAACGAGGTGCACAAACTATCCAGTTTATTTGGCAGCAACTTGAAAATTAAGCGGCTCGAAAACCTAACCTAACATAATAGATGATTTGGTTTCTGCAATGGAGTATCTTTTGTGTGGCCAAAAAGGATAATGTCAATCAGCCTGTATTAATAAAATATGTAACTATTAGAAAGTTTTGGTCAAAGAGAAACAACCTAATATTACAGTTTTATTTCTCTTGGTTTAGTGCAAGAAACATAATCAGGTCTGTAGCTACAAGGGAGCTAGATGAGGCTCAGCTCCCCCTCTGACACTTCACTTGGCCTTTGTTAGATTTCTTACCACATTTTTAAATTCTTACTGCTTTATTGCTTTCCCTTGCCAGGTTTCTAAGAAACTTCATAATTTTTGAACGTTGCTGGAAATTTATACTAGTACAAACAGAAGTTTACTAATTCTGGGTATTTAAAGAAAACATTGAAATATTTAAGGGGGCATGTAGAATGACCAAAAACAAGTAAAAAAGTCTTAATGAACACGGGTCCACAAATCAACCGTTTTCAAGATAAGAGCGATTTTCGTTTTTTGTCAATTTTTGTAGTTTTTAGCATTTAGCGCTACAGAACACGATTATCACACAAGATGTTCAATATGTCCTTCCATTTCGACACAGAATCTATATCTACAAAGTCCGGTTATGCTCAAATTGTTTGACAACATTGCTCAATTTGCTGTTGCAATTCGGCAAGATTATTTACAAGTGTTGCGTACACTAAACTTTTCAAGTGCAGTAGCATTTTTCTTGTAACCTAGAATCTCCATCATAATAAATACTTTATTAATTTTACTAGTCTTTATTTATAACATAAAGGTATAAGTATATTATATTGCCGCAATCAGGAAGAGCTGATCTACAAGATTCCATCACAAAAAATTTTGCAGAACTTGAGCAATGCCATCTATACAATTTCTATATGAAAATGTGCATAAGAAAAAAAAAAGAAAATAGACGTGTCCGAGGATATACTGCTTGATAATGCATACTTTCGCAAGTAATAAATTTATTCCAGACTTTTCTCACGCACTGTATTTAATATGTGCAAGAAAAACATGCAAATGCATACAAATTCTAGCCATAATTATTTTTATTTAATCTCAAAATTTATGGTTAAGCATCACTGGTGTTATTACCAAACGCCCTGTGTAAAAATATTGGGTCTTATTTATTCTCTTACCCATATTAGTGCTAATACAACTTCTACCAGAAATTATCTGAGAATAGATCTTGTAAAAGAAGTGCTAACACTAATCATATTCTGAATCAGTTTACATATGTGTTTTAATATTAATTGAAATTTATCTTTCAGAGGAGTGCTGAATGGAGCAATGAAAACTGAAACGGTGCATTATTATAGAAGTAGTAAGTAACGAAAACTTCAAAAACAAGTAATACCAAATATATTACTACTAATACATCGGTATTTTTCGATAAGTTTCATTATACAAAATTCCTTTAATGTAGCTTTTCAAAAATATGAATTAAAAAAAGCAAAAGCGTCATCATTAAAGTAGTTTTGTATAAAAACTTATAAACGTGCTTATTCGCTTATTTTATCCTAGTATAAGGTGCACTTATTGACAATGTTTTATAAACAGATTGTTTACTCTACTAGCTCTTAGTTCTTTTGTGATTTAATTATTATTATAATTTAACAATAAAATCTGTTAATTTATATTATTATTGCTTTTGTTAATTTAAAATGATTTTTAAGTGTTATGGCAAATTTATGCATTTATAACCAAAACTAAGATTAATTAAGTCTTTTCTTCTTTTAACCATGAAACGGTGAAATAAGATATGACAATAATGAAAGTGCTGTATGTAACATGTGATTCATGTTTGTTATATTATAGTTTTGTATTGGAATATTCCGATTTCTTTACATAATTTAAAAAAATTGCCATAACATTCGTTCTTTATTAATTTTGTTTTTATATGAAACTTTAATTAATAAAAGATGTGTTTATTTATTTATTTCTAAATTATTATTTATATGAGTATTATGCATGAGCACAGAGGTCGTCAGTTTTTAATATCTATATTTAATGAATACGAGAAATTTCAAATTTCAATAACAATCTCACCAAAGTAAATAATTTTTATTTTTACAATAATGAATACTAATGTGGCAACTCATTTCTCAGATTTATAGCACTTCTGTACCTTGAAATATTGACGTTAATTTATGAGCTAATTCTTAATCTCAATTGGAAGTGCCTTACAAATTGTGTAAAAAAGAACTTTTAATTTTCTTTACTAATTATTTTTATCATCTGTGCTATGCATTCGATTTTCATTTTACAAGCCTTCCATTAAGTAAACAATTTGCTTATAAAAATAAAATTTTATGCTACTGTTGCCACCACATTATAGTAAATGTTGCAGTGGACTTGAAAAAAAAATTATTATAATACATTTGTTTTTACTGAGCTTCTGTGGTTGTAAAGATTAGGTGGTATTATTTGTATTTTATTACAATATTAAGGAGACAAAACCTGTGTTATTATTTCATTGGTAGCGGTGTAAAATGATCGTTTTTTAGCTATTAATAAATAACTATACACCAGTGTTCTTTGGGCATACAATTAATTTTTAAAAAGATCTAAATAAACACATTGTATTAATCTAACTGTGTGTGATGGGCCAAAAGTTAACTGATTAAAAATACATAATCAAGATTTTTTTGCAGGAGAATGAGTAATTTTTGGCCCATACAAATTAAACTATGCTTTTTCTCTCAAGTTTATACAACTGTGACTGAGATCATCGTTAGTGCTTAGTGATAATTAAATCAGCCACTACACTCCATTTTTATATATCTTTTTCTGTTACAAATGTGAAGATGAATTTTTATGTTTTATAGATTTATTGAAGATTTATAAACTAAAAAAGCCTCGAACAACCTTGAATTTGGCAGACATATTTGTGTGTATGCGTGTGGATATATTTAATAATTATCCACGTTCTCAGCTCTTATCTTTCTGCCAATAATACATTAATAATTATTGCTTTTTGCTTCGGAACAATGTGATTTTCAAAGTTGTTTCCTAAACGGTTTCTTGAATATCACAAAAGAAAGAGTTAAGAATGAGGAGGAATTGAATGTTAATATTGCTAATAAGTGCACGCTTATGCTGCCGGTATTGTTGTTATTGGACTTGTATAGAAGTCAAATTATAAAAAAAAGGATCAATTTGCAATTGTCTGCCAAAACTCTGGGTGTTGGGTGAATTGCACTTAAAAAAAAAAAGGTACTAAGAAAGCACGAGTATGGCATTATTATAATTAATAAATATATTTCCGCTTAACGAAGACATTTGCTGGAACCAGATCTTTAGAAATAGGTAGCACCTTTTAGTTAATTAATTACACTAGTGAAATTTTTAGTAGAATTTATATATTTTAACTTAAATGCTAAACTGTTTTTAGTGATTTTTCTTACATTATTATATTTGCCTTTGTACAGTACTTTTTAATTGTCATTATTTAGCTAAATTATTCTTCTTCTTCTTCAATATTATTATTTATATATTTTAAAATATTTGTATAAAAAATTTTTTGTGCTTTATTTAAATTAAATGTTTAATATTTTTATGTTATTTCTTTCTTTTTGTTTTGGTATGCAATATATATATTTTTGGAAAATGTTGCATTGATGTTATTCTACTTTTTTTAAATAAATAATTTTGTTAACCTATCTAATTTCAAGTATTGTCTATAATACACTTGTGAGAGCAACAAAAACCCAAGTCAAAGATACCCATGGATTCTAAATTTCTTTTTTCTGATAGTTTCATATGAATAAAAAAACAAAACAAAAGCTATTAAAATAATGCAAGTGACATTTAAATTTTATTTAGGTTATTCTTTAAGTGATTACTGTAAAATTAATTTACAAAACTTTGTGGATTTACAAATGTTAACAGAGGAACATAAAATTTTCATATTAGAATCTTATTTTTGTAAAGGTATCAAGAATGAAAATGGTGAATGGGAATATTCAATAGTCAAAATAATGATGACATTAATTTAAAAGTTTAATGTTTGAATTCATAATTTGAGGATTACTCTAAGACAATCTTTTAACACTCCAAGGGTATCTTTGACTTGGTTTTTTTCGTTGCTCTCATGGTATAACTGTGAAGATGAGGTAAAGTAATTATAAATTGTTAATAAGTGATATAACTTCACTTTTAAGTTTCACTATTAAAAAAGTAAGTATAATTTATATAATGTGAAATAATAATTTCTCATTTAAACTAGAATCAGAACTTAAAGTTTATTTTGGAATGTGTTATAAATACTTACTATTACTCTAACTTACGATTTTATCATTTAGATTATCATATTAATTCAATCATCTCAGTGATAAGGTAGAGCTTATTCTTTTTTTATTTAATTTGATTTATTTTTTAATTAATAATTAAAAAGTAAAAATAAATGTGAATTATAACGTGATGCCCCAAGTGACTCAAATTTGTGTTTGTAGTTATATTAAGAAAACTATGATTTGTCATTTTTTGAATACCTAAATGTCAAGTTTAGGCTATAATTAATAAAAATAAGTAACTAAAAAACTGGTTGAATAACATTAATGCTAATTATTCCATCTTTTGTTTGCATTTTGTATGTATTACTTTGGACGATGAGAATATTACAAAGAGATGGCTATAGAGAACTTACTTGACTAGGAGCAAGTTTGCTTTCTCGTAAGCCTAGTGTTTGTATTTTTTTTTTAAATAGATACATCATTCATTATATTTATTATCCAGTTACATTCTAAATAATGTTTGTACAAAAGTTTTTTCTTTGTGATAACATTGTGCACATAGGGATCAGTTTTACTTGGCCATAGGAAATTGTTTGTTTTTGTTACTAATAATATTACATATTGTAGTAATTGGTGTATTGTGTGGCAATATAACCAAAAAAAAATGAATAAAAAATAATAGGTTCACTTACCTATTAAAAATACAAGCAAATTGAAATCTTGCTCTTCAAGAAACTTTCTGGCTTT
Organism: Ignelater luminosus; assembly: GCA_011009095.1. Taxonomy (NCBI): domain Eukaryota; kingdom Metazoa; phylum Arthropoda; class Insecta; order Coleoptera; family Elateridae; genus Ignelater; species Ignelater luminosus. The sequence continues at coordinate 93,836 of VTPC01003033.1, read as the reverse complement.
ACAACTATTTTAAAAATCTATCTGGTATGATTTTTGTTTTTTTTTTTTCAAAATAATCGTTTTAATCATAGTTTTTAAAATAATACCGCTAACCAGAACGATATGCATTTTATTAAGTGGTAAGGAATGCAAACCTAATGTAATAGTTGTAATAAACTGTGCGTTAGTGGATGCTTTAAGTCAGTGATGCAAATTATTTATTTAAATGGTAAAGTTATATTCTAATAAAGTAATACAACAAAAAAAATAATGACTTTTATTTATCTTGCCTTTTTTCTTTTATAGAATCAGTAGATAATTTTCAGCTGATGGCTGAAAGTAAAAAAGTAATTCTTTAACAGGTAATAGTTTACGGGTTTTTCCCTTAACGTCTTACAATTCCTTAAAAACTTCAACCCTTGTTAATTGCACCATAGTTTGCTGTGAATTTAAAAATTGACAAAAGTCAACTGTTTGACATTTTAAATTACATTCTTGTAGATAGAATTTAAAAATAGCAATAATTATGTATTATGCGTTTACAGTTTTTTTGCATTGTGCTTTTAAATGATTTTAGGTTAGATTGCATGACAGAACACCTACACAAGCAATGTTGTCAGTTTTATATAAAATAGAATTAACATTTTTAGTAATTTTTATGTCTTCAGTTTAGTAAATTATTATTATTATTATTACCTCTAATAACAGAAACAATATCAAATTGTCATGGGAATAATCTATTTGCAAGAAGACATCCTAACTGTTCAAATATTCCTATTTCAAACAGGCAATATATTTGGCAACAAGGCTCTATTCTGTGAAATGACTGTGATTAGTTTTGAGGTTATCCAAGCTGTACAACGAAATAACAATTAATTACCTATTATGTACAACCTAACGAAAACAATTCATGACCAACTCTCGTGCAAAAAAAACTGAATTAATTAATACTCCAATTTTAAAACGACTAACGCGATACTTATACTAAGAGAGTACCGAAAAGATGCTGATGCTGCTCTTAGGCTTTACGCTAGGTGCTCCCAAAAGGATCATTTCCAACTTCAAAAATATTCAGAAATTTAAGAGATGGGACAGTTAATAAAACTACAGAATTAGAAATTGTACAGTTACAAATGAAAAAAGCGAGACTGCGGTAATTCAAATGGTAGAACAAAATTCATGTTAGGGAGAAGTCTTGAAATAGTAAAGGCTGAAAGTCTCTGCGTTCATTATTTTAAATAAGGTTTCAGTCTTGATTTTCTTGTGTTACTTTGAGGAGTAGTGTTTTACTATAATTTATCATTAAACAGGATCACAGAAGCGGAAGAGGGTTACGATTTAAAAGTTTCTGCAGATGTCTGATTACCTAAGAAGCTTTACGTAAGTTTAAACTTCAAGAAAGGAGCAAAAGATGTTGCATACTTTCGCAATGTCGTCAATCGAAACCTCTGTTGATTTTATGCTGCTGACAACCCTCGTTTCAAATCCCCTGCTCCACAGCAACCTCTTGCAACTTATGTAATCCTGATGAAGAATTGATAAATTTTATACTCGTCTTCTGCGAGATTCTCTGAAATATCGAAAGATTTTTGGTCAGTTACCAGCAGGATCACAAAAGTGCAAGAGGGTTATGTTTTAAAGGTTTTTGCACATGTCAGATTACCTGAGAAGCTTTATGTAAGTTTAAACTTCCAAAAACGAGCGAAGGACATGCATATTTTCGCATTGTTATCAACCAAAAAGTCCCCTGCTCCACAGCACCCTCTTGCAGCTCATGCAATCCTAATGAGGAATTGATAAATTTTATAAGCGTCTTCTGCAAGATTCTTTCTTTTGCCATCAGGATCATAGAAGTGCAAGAGGGTTATGTTTTAAAAGCTGCTGCAGACATGTGATTACCTAAGAAGCTTTATGTAAGTTTGGGCTTTGAAAAAATAAC